>APFE031449988.1:1071-85588 GCA_000404065.3 Pinus taeda | reverse complement strand
AACTATGGTTACCACTTTAGAATTAAGGTATGGCATGGACACTCCAACCCATTAGAAACTCAACATCCCTTATTTCCTCCTGCAGTCCCTCATTGACTTCAACACTAAGCTAAAAGCAAGAAATCCAGACCAGCTAGCTCAGCATGGGTTAATCAAAATTTTAGTGGAAGAAGCCCTACATAAGGACTCATGACAAAATATGGCAGGGAAAATATGAGTTATGTTAGAAAGAGACTAATTTTGGTCAAATGACATGTCATGCCAGGTGAGTAACTCCACAATGCAACCTCTAAAATCACATTAACCAAAGTATGAATATATACATGAGTGGGGAGACTCTTGGGATTCCAATTCCTAGATCTCTTTTTTTTTCCAGCTCATAACTAAAATATTAAAGTATTTACAACATTTAAAATAATCCCAATGCTAGTGACAACTACTCCCACTATGGAGATGAGTGAACGCATCATAAAATCATGAATTATGACCTAAATAGTTAGAAATATATCTCTTCCCATGATATATTATATACCATAGCCTTAACGTACAAAAAGGATTTTGAATGTATAATCTTTAACTTATGCATGAACCGTCATATATATGAACCATATAAGATCTCCAAAATAATTCCATGTACCAAGCTTAATTTTATACCATATAATATATGGCCTTCAAAAAGGATCTTTATAGACATATACTAATTCAACAAATGAATTTTATATTCCATCCACAATATATACCATATATCCCCTTTTCAAAAACTCGATGCAAATATAAAAAAAATCTAGAAAAAATTGCATACCATTCTCCATCAAATGACCACCATGATACTTGGCCAACTAAAAACATAGTTCACAGTCATAGTTAACACATAATTCAACTAAAAATTTAAATTGTTTAATGCATTATAGAAGATCACATTATTTCATATCCACTCTCTTAGTTTCATTCTTCAACGCAGAATATGACTACAACAATCACCAATTCCAATGCATAGTAGACTCAAGAATTAGAACAGGAAGAGAAAAATAATTACATGGTGTTTCCACTATACTTAAATTCCCAATGCATGCTCCATACATGATACCAATACAACTTCATATGTGAAGGACCAACATAGCTATGGGTGACTTTGAAATTTTGATATGGTCTGACTACAAGGGAGTAACCAAAACACACTTCAAAATGTTCAACACAGAAAGAAAAGAATGGTCTATCCAAATGTAAAGAAAATAGGGATAGTTGAAAAAATATGGTAGAGAAAATAGGCATTATGACAGAAAGAGACTAATTTTGGGCTTCCACTCCAATACCATGTCATGCCAAGTGAGTAACTCTACAATGAAACTTGTGTGATTGCATTAACCAATGTAATAATATATACATGAGTAGAGAGACTCTTGGGATTCAAATTCTAACATCTGTTTCTTTTTTTCCAATTCATAACTAAAATAATAAACTGTTTACAATATTCCCAATCCTTCCAGGTGAGGTGTCAACATCGTCTATGAGACAAGTGGATGTCACCGATATCTAGATAGTATATGGGGCACTAAATGGTGTGAGATGGCCAATGTGCATGTATGGATGGTATTGCAATGGAACTTTAGTCTCATCCATTAAACGAAAGTGGTTTCTACTTCTATAATGGTTTCTATGGAATCTCAATTATGCTAGAATTTGGCAATGGAATATTTGAGAAGCTTATGGGGTAGGTTGATTTGGTGGGAGGCCTAATAAGTAAAGATACCCATTCTAAGGGATTTTATTGAACTGCTTAGTATCTACACCAAAATGGATATACAATTTGATTCTCTTGCTTTGGTTTTCCCTCTATGAAAAGTTCCGCCTTCAGCCATGACCCCTCTTGTTGTCTCGTTTCCCCTGCTGAGAAAACTCATTATATGTAGAATTTTATCAAATTTGTTGTAATGTGAGTCTCAAATCATGAGTCAATGTGCAAGAAACTAAATATAATCTATAATTATATTCATGTGATTTTTAGGGCACATTATATAATGCCAATGGGAAAATTAATTCATATAAGGAATGCAGTGATGCTCATGCGTGCTCAAAGAAAAGAAATTGATAACATAGTAATATATATAATTATGGCATGGAAGAGAAATGGCCCCATGGATGTAGGAATAGAATTCATATTAGAGAGTGATGTAATTTGAGTTCATGTGCAGTAATGAAATATATGACAAACATTAATAGAATGTCATTCCACATACGGAAAAGACTATATAAAAAATATTATGAAAGAAATGTTATAGGGATGGATATGTTTGTTTTCACCAGTAAACATTAATAATAGTAGAAGTAAATCCCATGTACTAACATGTATGACTGGTGTAGTCTCTAACAAAGGAACATGCAATAATAAGCACATTTTAAAGTTGTGACCAAATGTCTTTAAGAAGATAAGAAGATTTTACATGACATAATTATGTGTCGTAGAAAGTGTTGTTAGAAATTTCATGCAACATAAGGGACACCATACGAGCATGGAAGTATGGGAAGTGTTAGTATGGTGAATGTATGAGTATTTTTTTTTTATATAATTTCCATGTAGAATCAAGAGTATTTTACTTAGAAATATGCAATTTTTTTTTAATTACAAAGAGGCAACGAATTCGTAATAGGTAATAAAGTATGAGCTCTTTTGGAAAGAGCATTCAATGTGAACAAACAAACAAATGCATGGTGTAATGACATATGATAACATGATATGGAATAGAAAATTAACAGAAGAGGACTCATCATTCATCAAATAATCTACTAATTGTGAGATCCTTTTCAAGTACCCTATATGGATAATCTTTTAAACTAAGAGGAACGTCCAATGATTACAGCATACACATTTGGATATGAAATTCATTTTTTAACCTAGAAATGACCACCTTTATGTTTTTTCACTTCAAAGAAAACCTTGGGTGACAAAATAAGTTTAGTGGCACTAAATACCAAGATTTGCAAATGGGGCAACGAGGGGCTAGGTATAATGCAAACTAAGCGACGTGAGTGACAAAGAGTAATCAATATATTGCAAATGATTGTCACTAAACTATGGCAAATTTGCACATTGTCAAGATTGTTATTAAAATATGGAAGCTCCTCATGCGATAGGTGTTAGTGGAAAGAATGTAAGGTGGTTTGTAATTTTACAATAGAGTTCATGTTTTATGTGTATTCCATTACAAAATAAACAAAAGTTCAAAGTATATAGATATTCGTTTGAAGACAATGATAAACAAATACTACATTGTCATTAGCTTGATTAGGCAAAATCCATAGTATTAACATGATATATTAAAGAAGAGCTAGACATAGTGTGGGTTCTTATTGTAGTATGAAAATTTTCCTAAGTGTTTTACGAGAGATCTAACAAAGATAGTAACAAGAATTTACCTTATCAAGTTTTTCTCATATTACTGAGAGCCATAACAAGGAGAAACTTCACAAACTCAAAAACCATTTATAACTTCAATAAAGGGAACTAGGAACAAAGGGGGTTTCCATATTGCATTTTGGAAGGGATATTTAAACAAAATTTTGGTGAAAATGGAGCGATTCAATGGGAAATAAGTTTCTTAAAGCCATTATGTCTCACATGAAGTTGGGATTGTGCATTTATGTAGTAGGGTGGCCCCAATTGAATAAGGTCATATGGGATGAAAATTTTAGGTGACTACCCATTAAAAGTATGAAAGGAAAATAAAACACAAAAGAAGGAACAAGTGAACACTCATAATGAATACAATTCCATCCTTTATGCATGCAAAGTAAAAAAAAACATGGGAAAAATGGTGGGAAAGGAACAACAAGGATGGGATTAACCCTGTAAAACTCATAAATAGATTAAGATGTAGAAAATACTTGCTAAAATAAATATCAGTTTCTTCAAACCGTGGTGGATGAAACCCACATCGTCTTATAGGGCTCTTATTAGGGCATAATTATCTGGTTGTATATAGGTCTAGAACTCCTTGACCTACCAAGTGAGGGCTTATATAACACTCCCAACTCCATAACCAATCCTCTCTACCACATTGTTACTACACAATCACAATGAGACTTGTGAATTTCCTTCGCGTGGTTAGTGGTTGAGGGCTCAACTCTAATTTAGAACACGTCTCATCTCATTAATCTACCAACTTCCTATTAGAAAATCGAAAAATAAGAAATATTTTCTTATGTTGAATATTACTTGTGATATTATTGTGTTCTTATTAGCTTCTTTATGTTCTTCCTTTATCTTCTTATCATCAAGAAATCATCAAAGAAAACACACGAAGATCCTGGACACAAAATGTAGGCACTCAGCTAGGGTTAAAACCCTTTATAGGGGAAACCATAGTAAAAAAAAATTTCCTTGATTAGATTGAAAATGAGATAGTCGAAGACCCTAGACCCAAAGAGCCTCCTCCTCCACAAAGTCAGGCTTCCAATGTGATACAAAGACTTTAAATACTATCCTTGTGTTCAACAGTTATAACCCAACAACAACCCAAAAATTTTGGCCTGAACGTCTTCAGAATTTCATACCTGCCTACACTTCTAAAATTTTCAACATCCTTGCACTTTTTGGTCTGTCCCCACATTTGAGCCTACTTGCACTTTTCGGTCTGCCTACATTTCCCCGCTTGCTTGCACTTTTCAATCTACCTGCACTTCTACAATACAACTTTTACATGGGACTAAGAAAATAAAAGGGATGTACTTAAAAATTAGCATAGATGTCAAAAAGAATGTATTAATGGATCCCTATGATGTCCCCACCTCCCCTCTATTCACATTTGTTTTCAAGGGCACAATATTTCTTTGGAACAATAGAAAATCTAACATTTGTGTGAATTAAAAAAAATCCTAGGAAAATTACTATTTTGCAATATCCTTCGTGCGAGATACATTTTTACATCCATATTAATGCATATGAAAAGGAAATTGGGTAGTTTCTAGACAACAAGAATACAATTTCATTTGCAATTTGCATTACTAGAAATTCTTTATTTTTACCCTTCAAAACTAAATTACACATTTATTAAAAATAAAAATAAAAAATAAAAAAATCTTGAGATAATCTATGATCATTATCAAGTTAGGAAAAATCATTGAATATCCATTATTTGTTGATATAGATTCTGATTCCCAAAAAATATTAATCGTTATAATAATCAAATTTCACAATAGTTCACAAACATAGAAAAATGAATGTTTTTTGTATATTTTAAGCAATATTACATATGATAAAGTTGTATATTCCACTTTGTAAGGCTTGAAAACTCCAATATTGTTGACATCTCATTCAACATTGACTTAACCCAATTCTAGCTATATAATTAACATTTTGTTTTGTTGACCATGTTGCCTGATAGATCAAGCTAGGTGTTTAATTTTTTTTTTAAACCATAAGACTATTATTTTGGAGGCGCCCCCCAAATAGAGAATGTCATGTACAAAATCACATTGATTTACACTTTTAACATTTCATATGATATGTAATCCCATCAAACTATCTTGCTCACTCACTTTCTTGAAATTTCTACTAAGAATTTTAGCCATAATGATGTGATGGAGAGGAGGCAAAGGGTAGCCCTACCTTAGCCCTCAAGAGGAAACAAAAAAAAACAGTCCCTAGACCGTTAAGCAATGGCACAATCCATGGGGTACCAATACATGCTTTTATCCACATTATAAATTCCCTACTATTGTGGCCAACAACAACACCTGTTTTTTATCTAGTTTTAGTAGTAAAGCTAAATAAATGGGGACCCTTCTAAAAGATAAAAAACTACCACTTATGTTTCCCTTTGAATAAAACATGCTATCATAAACTAAGGAAAACATCCATGAAACTTTAAGAAACTAAGTTTTATGATAAGTTCCGAATAAAATTGTTCTCTTAACAATAAAACATCACTTTGAAAAGGGTAATGAGGAAAATTATATAAACAATCATTGACATGACTTAAAGACTCATCGCACATCACAGCTTTAATACGCTACAAGTATCACCTAAGGTAAAATATCCCAATCCAACGATATGCGATAAGGAATCTCGCAAATCGCATCTCGTGCATGCATAAGGTAATAAATGATTGTTAAGAAACGGATATGGGATATTGCAATCTGCGATATTACGAAGCAAATCGCAAAATTGCTTTATCGCAGATCTGCAGGGCTCATCCTTCAATAAAGGTTTTCTCATAATCTGATACCGAGTAATGGGCATTAATGTCAATTTAGTGGTTAGTTGGTGGTCATTTATGAGATAAGACTTGAATCTAATCAAAAGGTCATTTCACGTAGGGTGGTATGTTGGATATGATTTCAAAATTAAAGAACTTTCCAGTCACTTTATCTCTTACCATTATTCTTCCTTGACTTGTAAATTTGCAGGAGTGGCAAGCAGAGTAATATACGCAGCAGTGTGTAGAACGTAATGGGAAAGAAGGAAAAAGCTCCATTTGCAGAAGACAAAGAGACGACGCCCTTATACACAGACACCACCTATAACAAAGATGCCAGCATAACTACTTGGGAAGGCATGTACAGTCTGCTCGAAGAAGAAAAGCCAAGAATTATGAAGGTTAAAGCATTGAAGACTCACGCGGTTCATCTGAGGCATCAATCACTAAACTTGCATGTTCATTCTTGCACCGAATAGTGGCAAGATCGAAGATTCTGCCATACACAGACATGGTCAAGTGGGTACTAGACAGTGCCGATATAATAGACAGACAATTAAAAAAGAGCAAAGCACAGCGACCAAGGTCTGTCGACACTGTGTAGAAGGTGAAAATTAGCACCTGGGAAGCCCAGATGAGGAAAAGGAGGCAGTTTCTAATCGCACGTTGCTAGGAAAAACCGCTTGAGATGGAAATCCCCTGAGCGCTCAGTTGCATGTAAGCCGAAAAATCGTGGGGAAAACTGCTAAATACTAAAGGTGGGACCCACGCTCCAAAAATGACTGTATTTATCAGGCATAACCTTAGGCGGTAAGTGGATTTGGCTGAAATCTAGCAATTCTATTCAGTACTTGACCTGTGGCAGCAAAAGAAGTGACTATAGTGGAAAACAACATCATTGGCTATGTCACTAAAAACCTTCACGGAGAAAACCTCATTTCAGAAACCGCTCCCGGATTCCTCCCAAAGGCACAACAACTATAGATAAGCTGGAGATAGAAAGTTGAAGAAAGGGAAGAGTCCATTAAGAAGTTAACCAAATTAAACTAGGATACTTACTGGAAGTGCTTGGTTAAACCGCACACTCAATGCACGACTCTCAAATGCCTTACAAACTCTGCGAAGGAGATAGTGCCAACACTTGCCAAATTTGTTTTCTCAGGAAAACTAAAATCGGAGGTCGGCCAACCAATGCTCATCACACCTATGCTAAATTCTTGCGACCTCAGAGAATAGATACATAGATAGTTAATTTCCAGATTCAATTTTAGTTTTAATTTTGATTTATTTTTTCCTTAGATGAGGATGGTCATTTAAATCTCCTCTTATATTTTTGTAATAAACTATCTTTAGTGTTTAGGAAGTAGTATTTTAACCCCTCTCATGCATTTAGAGAAGGGTCTTGAAATTTTTCAAAAGAATTTCCTCGGAATAAGCAGTTTTGCACCCTCAGAGCAGGCTTTGATAAATGAATGGAATGAGAATTATTGGTATTTGTGTTCAATATCTGCTACTGAAATGCACTTTTTTACACTTAGTAGATGTTGAATTAAGAAGAAATAAATCTATATTGTTGAAGCTCATGAGTAGAAATTGTTATCAACAGTACTTTTATCTCTTAATGATTTCTGTTTATGTGTCAAAGTAATATTTTATGATCAGTTATTTATATATGAAAGCTTGAATTTTTGAGTTATTTGGAACTTTTCTATGGTAATGACTATTATGTTTATGCTTAATGTATGAATGAATTATTATAAGATATGCTTCTCACAATTTTTTTGACTAACGTTTTATACGAAACAATTCATTTTTATTGAATTCCTTTCTTGTAGCAATTGAATGATCTTTATTACCAATTTTTGTCTGAAATTATTTTAGATTGCATAAGTGAAAAGTTGAATCCTAGGTTAGTTTTAGATTTAATATTTATGTTCATTAGAATACAATTGCATGTTTCAAATTAGACTTAGATTAAAAGCATTTTACTTAGAAATCTTTAGAAAACATAAATATATTTTCTTATCAACACACACAAATTGAGAAACTGGTCCCATTATCCCGAGTCGGACCCAACATCCCAAACAGAAAAGGAGCTACTTTCAAGGTCTAGACCAGGTGGGTATCCCCCTTGTTGTAGACACAATTTTTGGGGCTTCAACACCTACCTATCCTGAATTTTTCTAAAATGAGGAAAAGAAAAATGTTCCTTACTCAGACAAAGGCATTGGCCATATACAACTTTATTACCATTCCTGGCTTGGCTAATTCCTTGCTTGAATGAATTTCTTCTTATAAAATAATGACATTATCCAATATTTTGTTGGGTGTGGAGCCTGATTATCTTCTTTATTTAGAGGTATCGCTGCATTGGGCCCCAGTTCGTAGTGGGGCAAAAACGCCACCCGTAATATGTGCACTACAAGGAGGGTCCAGGGTCATTCATTAGGTGAAGATCTGACAGTAGAAGTTACGTTTAATTTAGGGTTTTTCATCCTAGAAGGAAAACCCTCACTATATATGAGGGAATTGTATTGTGTCTATGTAGATTTGTCTTTTGAGTGAAGAAGAGAGAGGAGATTGAGAGCAAAGAGGGAATTACAGTGGATTCGTTGTATGTTGTATCTATTCATTTTGATGGATAATATAGAAGGAAGGACTGGTTGTTTCTCCATGGATATAGCCCATATCTATGTCTATCTTGTTTTATGTGTTTTGTGTTTATATTTCTGCAATATTTTATGTGTTCCATTGCTCTATAATATATAATTTTCTAATATATTTGTTTCCATTCAAGAATCCTCCCTAGTTCTCTGATATGACATCCAACAATATTTTTTTCAATTTGATGATCTTCGTTAAAATTTTATAAGTTGGATTAGAAAGAATGATTGGTCAAAACTGAGTCAAATTTACCTAATTCATTTCTTTGGGAATAATCGCCAAAAAATATGAGCTAGTTATTTTGTTGAACTTCTATTTACATCAAACATTATTCAACATTTACATCATATAATTCTTAATCCTAATCCAAAAGCTTCTATAAAAACTTTACGAGAAACCATAAGGGCCTCATGATTTATCTAGGTCCAAGTGGCCCAAAAATGGAGGACACATGGTGCTCCCATAAGAGTCCAAATGGATAGGATGACATTAGGATAACACCAAAGTGATGTCACCTTGGGTTGACAACATTTTTCCACTTCCAAAAGGGTGGCAATGAGAAGCATTTCCAAAAGGGGAGTCGAGACTTATGTGTCCAGAATGGAAAATTTTCTATCATCTGATGTGGAAATTTCCATATTGGTGTTAATTTCATCTTAGTCTCTCAAAGCTCGATGCACAAAAGAGTGGGCCAATAAATTTATGTTCTAAGATGAGAAAATATTTCCAACAATTGAGGTAGGCATTCACATCTTGGGGACTCAATCTCGTCTTAATATTATGGTGTGCAAAGTGTAAGCCCGTAATGGAAAGGGGGGGGATTGGAAAATCAGACTCAACAAGTAAATACAAATTTAATGTCTCAGTCTTAGGCATTTTCATTAGCATGAAATGTAGCCAACAAGTGAACAAGCAAAGATGTGAATGTTGATTCAAGGCCAAAATGTTTATAATTGGAAAACAATGGTTCACAGGGCATGGGGTTGTTTTATGGGGACTGTGCTACAATCTGTGGTGGCACAGAATAGTTAAGTGCATTGATGTGAACCAGCTTTGGGAATGATATGATAAGTGAGATGGGGTGCCGCGAGGGCACCATGGGGGGGCCAACTGGATATCATGTGGTATAGTTCGATGACGTGGCAAGAAGTTGTTGGGTATAACTTTGAAAGGCCATAACAAGATTGAAGAAAAGGAATTATTGTTGGAAAGCACTTAATGAGATGAAAACATTGGTGATATCTATTTTAAGCTTCGAGGAGTTTCAGAAATTAAAAAAAATAAAATCATAATGTATGATTTTTTTATTCATGATTTATATCAAATATTTTCAGACAAAATCACATTTATATTATAAAGTCAATGTTTTTCGAACAACTTATTGTGGTTCATCATCAGGTAATATACCGATAGCTAAAACATAGAACCGTTAAATAATAGAGACGTAACAAATTAATCCCAACAATCAATTTTTCAATTTATTATGAATGTTAGAAAAAATATAAGAAAGTCAAAATTATAAATTGCAATAGTGAAAAGGCCTTAAAACAACGAAATAATAATAAAGAACCAAAATAAAAATAGGAAAATATATATTATAATTTTTATTATTACTACCATTATTTCTAAATAAATTCAAAACAAAAAACAAAAAGCAGTAAAATTAACTAAAAAGTCAATGAATGATGGACAAAAATATAAAAATAAAATTATAAGACTTAGAACATTTAACACAAATATTAAGTCAATGAAAGAAGTCAAGAGAAAATAAAAATATAAAAAGAGGGAGATTTATTTATTTAATATATAGGTGAATAGTTGTTATTACAATATTTTTTGTTATAATAATAATATTTATTATTATTCCAAATAAATAAATAAATAAATCATCCCTATTTAGCATCTTAGACCCTTTCTCGATCTTAATGGCCTCCCTAAACTTACGGTGATCGAAGTGATTAATTGTGGCAATAACTTGGGAATCCTCAATACTAATGTGGTGCTTTGTCCTCCCAATATGTTCAGCTAGAGCTGAGTAGCAAGTCCTATAGTGTTTTATGTCATCTACATGTTCCTGAATTATTTGCTTGATGGAACAACGATTTCCTCAATGTAGGAAGTCCCACAAGAACATGGGATCAAATACACACCTTTCATATGTTTTGGATTCATTGGGTCCTTAACTGATCTTAGGGAGATTTGAAGTTTTTTGAAGGGTTTGAAGGTGGAAGAAACATTGTGTTTCTTAAGAACCCAGGTGTTGAGGCCTCAAAAATCGTTGCCACAACATCGGGGATAACCACCCGGTCCGGACCTTGGTACAACTCCTTTTCCGTTTGGAATGGTGGCTCTGACTGGAGATAACGGGACCAGTTTCCCGATAATGAAATAAAAGCGATGGATGGGTGATGAATAAATTGCTTGAATGATAGGCGAATGACTTATTCTATTGACAAAAGTAGGGAAACTAATACTAATCCCAGGAACAACTTATTCATTCAGAATGTAGCGTTAAATAATCTTTATCTATTTATCAGGCATATAGATGACTCTGCGAAATAAATAAAGGATGTTCAATCATTCAAAGATTGCTTCACATGAATAGTCACAATGAAGCGATGTATACAGATTACTACATTCACTGTTCATATCATCGATACATATTTACGTCTGAAAGAAGAGCATACGATAAAGAACCAATAGTGGAATGCATAAAGAATGCTATGAAAAACACACATATATATATAAGCGATAATAGCAAGAGCGATTTCAATAACAATTCATATAATGAAAAAGAATACAGACACAGATAATAGTACCATGTGAGCTGTAGATCGATCCAAAATATCAATCGCTATTCAAAATTCCTTCTTCAACACAGAAATGCTTTCAAACAATGAAAATAGTGCACATTTGCATAAAAGCCTTCCTCATCAAATTTGGAATAATTGGTCAAGTTTCATAAAAGAATATCCATGAAGTACAATAGTGCAGCTTCAGGGTTTAAGTCATATACAAAACTTTTACGACCCTTTCTAAATGCATGAAAGGGTCTTTAAATACTACTAAACTAAAAAGATATGTGAAACAAAATCCTACTAAATTGGTATCAGTAAATCTGGTCTACTTCTCAGGGGCGATCTGGCAGTCGGTGAAATGAGTGATGCCTCAGGTTGCTTGCCCTTAAACCTTAGCTGACTTATCGCGAGCATTGGTTCTACTTCTGGTGGTTTGTTGAGGCGTGAACTGAATTGGGCGACGAAGGTGGCATCCTGGATGTCAGGTATCATATAACCGACATCATCGGTTAGGCACTTCAAGACGGCTCTTTGGCTGTATGGTTTGATTAAAAAGAACCAATATGCATCCCATGTTAGGCTGTTGACTCCAGCGATCAATCTTGCGCTTTTCTCCAAGTCCGGATAGCATGAATGCTCTAATATATTTGCTGTTGTTAATTGACCTCGAGTGTATTGGGAAATTGTGTTAGATAAATACAATGTATTATTTACTAATTCAATTAAATTTCCACTGATTCTCCTGCATCTGGAAGTCGCTCTTTCTGCTTTCATCAGTTGTGATTGCCACTCTGTGAACAATATTTCTTTGTGCGATTCTAGAATTCTTGGTAGATTGACTGCCCGACCTACATCTGAATCCTGCCATTCTATAAAGTCTGTCAGTGTTTCTTCTGCCTGATCCAAGTCGGCCCTTGCTTTTTCTACCTTTTCGCTTATAGACGCTGACAATTCACACATTGGTTCTGCTCGTATGAGATGTTGACATATCAGCTTAACCTGATTAATCAATCCTTTATTTAGCTGGAGCGCTTCTGCTTTAAATTCATCTATCTTAGGGAGATTTTTCATTTGCTCAATTTGAGTGGTCAATTGAGCGATTTGTTTGTCTTTTGCTTTTATTGCTCCCTCAGTCGATATTCTTAACTGCTCCAGTGCCACTGATAGCTCCTTCTGCCTTTGCACCGCACCTTCATCTATCCTCTGTTTTTGCTCTTGTAATTGCTTGACTAGCTGGCTATTGTTCTGCTGCTATGCTAGCAATTCTTTTTCGGCCTGCTCTGCCCTCTGCTGGACTTTTGATAATCTTGCCTATAGAGAAGAGATATCCTGATCCTTTGCTTTTAAAAAATTGCTCACCTCCGTTTCTTTATCAATAGTCGCCGCCGAATATGCTCCAGCGAACTGTGATAGCCTGGTTAAGTCATCGGAGGGGTTGAATTTCTCTTTCCATACAACATTGCCCGTTACTGTTGATTCAGGGAGTGGGGAAGATTGATCAGTTCTTCTCCTTTTCCTCTGTCGCTTTACGACAGCTTTATGCTTAGGGCTGTAAAATATATCTAAAGGGGGGATTTCTTCAATTTGCAAAACGATCTCCCCCGGTGGATCTTTAGGAATTATCTCTAATCCTTTTGTTTTGGGTATGCCGCTAGTTTCACCTGAAACCGGTTTCGATGTCGCTTCCTGTGTATCGCCTTCCTTTGAAACCTCATCATCTTTTGAGCACTCTAAGTTATTGATGATTGTACTGAATTGATTCCATTGTTGGAGCAAATTCGGATCAACTAATGGATCCTGGTTACCTTTAGAGCTGCTCTCCTCTTGGGTCTTTGCTTGGGTTTCTTTTTGTTGGTGTGCATTTTCCTGAGTTGGCTCCTGCCTTTGGCTATGCATCTCCTCCTGCTGTCTTGATGTAGTAGGAGGTGGTGTATTATGTCTCTGTTCAGACTCGCTTGACCTGGTGGCTGTCGGTACAGTTTCTAACAGGTCTAGAGGCAGAGTTTGCAACCTCTGTTCTCTGATTCTGTTAAACTCAACTAGCCCTTCATCGTTATAAACATTTCGGGCAAGCGACTTGACTTGATACAATGATTCGGATGATACGAACAAGTCTTCGAATTTGTCTTCTTTGTGCTCGACCTTGGCCAATTTGGCCTGGTCAAGCGCATTGTAAGCGATTTTTCTTGGATCGTACTGCCTCCTTGGTAGGGTAGCTAGGGTGAGAAAATTCATTTTCCCGACTTCCTTCTCTACATGCTTGATGTCATGCAGTGTATGCATTCCAATTCTCAGTGGAAAAAAAGGCCAAACATGTTTTTTAGCCCTTTTCAGGGTTTGGGTAACCCCTTCAGCGCTGATTTGATAGGCTACCTCCCTGGCAAATAACTTATCAGGGATGTAGAGTGGTAACACATGTGGTTTAGCCTGGCTGCCAAAAACTCTGATATAAGTGAATTTCTCCTCCCCAAACCAACTCGCTACTGCAGTCAAATCTACAGCTGCTTGCTCGGACATTTTAGGGGCAGGCTTATTAAAAATTAAATAAGGAATTGGTAACATAAAACCATTGCAAATTTGGTACATGTGGTGCTTATAACTAGTCTTCCAAAGTTTTTGATGATATATGTAAATGGGTGTGGAATCTTGCGACTTCCACCTCCATCCCAGTACAAGAAATTCAGAATTAAAACACAACACATCCATAATATATGCACTATAGTAAAATGGCGGAATAACCCTTTCTGTGACACGATAGTCAGACCTGAAGTCAAGAATGGCTTTGGCTAACTTGTCGGACAATATATCCGCCCAGTCCATGATTTCCCCACTGCATGCTGCCTCTATTAGGGGAACCATTTCTATGGTGATATTGGTAGAGTCATGCATTCCCCATAGCCTACACATCAAAACTCCAGCATAATAGTAAGGTGAACACAGGGAGTCAACTGAGTACTTACCTGAGGTCTCGTGCTTGTGTTTTGTTGGATTATGTCTCCAGTCTCAAATAGGTTCAAATTCGGTCTCGTTTTCTTCTCGAAACTTCTTCAAAAATGCAGCATTATACTTCTTCTCTTCTCGTGGCAGGTGATACATTAGCTGTAGGTCTTCGGCTCGAAACAAGCCGAAAACCCTCCCATCTGTAGATTCAAACAGTCTATCAACAATTGGGAGTTCTTGGAGTGCCCACCTTACCACATCTGTGTAAGGAAGAACCTTCTCCCGGGCCGCTATTCTGTGTAGGAAGGAATCACCCAAGTCTTTTAGATTGGCATCGGACTTGCTGGTATTGTCGCATAAAATCTCCACTTCGGTCACCATTGGCCCTTCAGCCTCAATCAAATTATAGATCCCTTGCCAAGTGGTCTTGGGGAGTCCTAGGCATGTTGTATCTGATATTAGTCCTTTGTTCTTCTCGGTTGGATCAGCGACAGTTAGCCCTGCGGCTGGCGGAGCAGTAGGCATTGTAGTCTTCTTGGATTTCTTTCCCATTCCTCTTTCTTCTGTTTCCGTGAAAGAATTCTATGCAGAGTGAAAGATAAGCGCAATACATGCAACAATATCATCAATCAAACAGAATGAATTACATATATATCTTGGTGCATTCACAGTAATTAATCGACTTAAGGTGGCCTTAGGAGCAAATACGTGGATGGCCTCAAGCCTGTTTTCTTATTAAATGATCATTACGGCCTGTCAGTCTTATTAATTACAATTGCTTCAATTAATGGATAAATGATTTATTTGAAGCATGTTGAGGGCTATTTGGTGGTTTGAACACAGATGAGTGGCTTTTCCAAAGGATATGGCCTTAATTACGAATAAATCAAATCAAACTACCTTTATGACTGTTACCTTGAGAAATGTGTGATTTACCTTTTGGGAAATCGGGCATCGGGGAAATGTTTGAATTATTGCATTGATTTTGCTTGGAATCCCCGATCTCCGATATCCGATATTGCATCGCATCGGGTATCGCTAGTAGTACCGCTTAGGATGAGGGCATGGTAAATCACCGATTTCCGATAGCGATATCGCATCGCATCGGATGAGGAGAAGCTTAGTTGCGCTTTAGATGTTATCGCCGATTGCCGATTGCCGATTTCGCATCGCATGGTAGCAAAGATCATTACTTGTGTCATTTTATGCTTTGCCGATATCCGATAGTGATTTCGCATCGGCAAAAACCAATATGTCCCTTACATTATATTTTCTTTGTCATTGCGATATGCGATCTTGCGATCGCTTTATCGCAATGACGAAAGTAAATCGTTTTATATCGGGATTTTTTGAATGGTTTTATTAAAAAGACTCTTTGCGAAATATAACCTTAAATTGATACCAATTTAAAAAGAAAAATTAAAAAGGGACCCATTTCACATTATAATTTTTTTGGAATTTTAGTGATATGAAATGGGGGGTTGTTGTAGGGCACAACACCAGGCAATCTTGTCTGTAGTTCCTTGAATAAAGGGAAGCAGACCATTGGAAGTAGACTGTTTTGGTTCTTTCTTAATCTTCAAAACTTTGCTTTTTTTTTTTAAAAAACTTTGCTACCTATAGATCTAATAGAGCCTTTGAATTCAAAAACATTAAGGAGATGGGTTTTCTCAACCTCTATGTGACTTTTGTCAAAAACCCACAAAGCACAAGTAGCTAGAGTGTATAGAACCCTTTCTTCTATGTCTGATATTTATGAGTGTGAGCATGAAGATAGTGTTCATGCTAATATATTAGCATTATACAAATTCTTGAAATAATCTATTTCTTACAAGATAATTTTGAACACAATTTCGGCTATTTTAAACTGTTTTTCAATCATTATAATCAATATGTTAAATGGTTTACTTTACCATTACAAAAAAAGTGGTCGATTTTTGTAATAGAATAGTTTACTATACAGTTTTATTTTTTTTGTTTTATTGGCATATTTACAAATTAATGAGATTGTTAAAACAACAATGAATAGCGGAAACATTTTCCTCAGAAACCCTAAAAATAAGCTCTAGTTTTATTAATGAAAATTTTCAAACAATTAACACATTACAAATTTTACATGAGACTATAAGGATATGAAATGGATCCACTTAAACAGTAGTATGGATGCGAAAATGAATATCTAGATGGGGATCCCTTCCATGTCCTTATTCACTTTGTTTTTCAAGGGCACTAAATTTTGTTCAATAATAGAAAGTGAAATCATTTGGTGCATTAAAAGAAAAATTCACTACAATCCCTATTTTGCAATGTCCTTGGTGGGAAATTCATTTTAACATCCATATTATATAGTCAAAACAAAATTGGGTTGCTTTGAGTTAAAGAAAAAATAATTTTATCTGCAATTTAGATTATTGGCAATAATTTATGTGGTAGAGTGCTAAATTACACATTCATAAAGAAAAAAGATCTTGCAATAATTTATGAGCTTTATCAAGTGAGGCATTGTTATTAAATATTCATTCTTTGTTGATATAGATTGTGATTCCATTAGATATAAATTAAAAGGAATAGTATATGTTATAAATAATCTCATTTCACAATACTGGACCAATATATATATATATATATATATATATATATATATATATATATATATATATATATATATATATAATATATATATATATATATATATATATAATGTCTTTATATATCTGTGTGTGTGTGAGATAAAATTAATCAATATTATATACCATAAAGTTGTACATGACACCTACTTACATAAACATTTCTCTACTATCTTATAAACTTCTCTAACTCATACAACCAACTATTTAGCAATTTATACCTGAAAAAATGTAAAATCATTACACTAAAATAACTGAACTTAACTGTATATTGATAATATGCGTGGTTCGAATCATACCTTCGGCCCTACTACTCTATTACCAAGTCCAAACTAATTGCATGTCACCACCCTACCTCGATATGTTTATTCATTTTCATGGACACAAAAGAATCATTAAATCCAAACTAATTTAATTTAATATTGTTCACAATTCACACAAGAATAGATATTGTAGGGATAAGAAGTAATTTGCAGACACTTCCAATAAAAGCCATGAGTTAGCAAGACTTCAAAAATTTTATTCATAAAATACTTAAAAACCTATTTCTAAGTGATACCCGTAATACTATGGACATTGTAAGCGACAACCGTAATCTTGCCAATCTGGTATATTCTTGTTCGCATACCGACCACGATTACCATATCTGATGAAATGTTGTGGATGAAATCATGTTTGCTAGCTAATTACCATTATCATATCTGATGAAATGTTGTAGAGGTGATGGTGAAGGTGCAACCACTTTTGTAGGCTGACCAACATTACCATATCTGACGTAATACTGTGGAGGTAATGGTGCATGTACAACCATGTTTGTACGCTGACCACCATTACCATATCTAGCAAAATGTGGTGGAGCTAATGGTGGGCGTATAGATATGTTTGAAAGCTGACCATAATTACCGTATCTGAAGAATTCTTGCAGAGGTAATGTTGGATGTGGAGTTGACGGTGCAGGTACAGCCATGTTTGCAAACTGACCATCATTACCATATCTAAAGAAATGTTGTGGAGGTAATCGTGTAGGCACACCCATGTTTTCAAGCTGACCAACATTACAGTTTCTAATGAAAAGCGGTGGAGGTAATGATTTAGGTACAACCATGTTTGAAAATTGACCACCATTACCAAATCTGTAGAAATCCTGAGGAGGTAATGTTTTTATTTAGAGGCATTCTTAAAAGCCAATCATGATCTCTCGGGAATTGTGGGGGAGCTAGTAGTGAAATGTAGTTTTATGGTTGTTAGGGATTACATCATTCACTAGGCGACAGGGAAACAAAAATTGTGATTGTTGTAGAGAAAATTGGTGAAGTGAGAATTACAAAGAGATTTAAAGAGAGAAAAGTTGTCTATGTGAACATAGAGTGAATGGGCCAAGTGTTCAAATGAGACATAGTGTTGCAGAAAGTTGTAATTAGAGCTCTAGGATTAGAAAGGAGAAAAGTTCAGAGAATATCTGCAGAATTAAAGGGAAAAGGCATGTACTCTAGTGAATGATATTTGTATTTTTGTGTATATGTATTTACTTGTATTTTTAGCTTCAAAATTGTATGAAAGGTAGAACAATGGCCAGAGCATGTACTGGATTACATTCATAATAGATTGGTGCCTCTTGGGAAGTAGTGGCTTTCTGTTATGAAACTATCTCACAAAAATATGGAAAAGATAGATCAATGCCTTACAAATCAACCTCTTTGAGGGGGCAACCTCCTTCACATTACACAAATGAACAATTATTGGATGATACAAATGAAAAGACCTCTTCTATATATATAGAAGTCTAAGGGGTCATAATATAATCAGAGCTGACATAACAATAATAATGTAAGGGCACAATAATAACAATAGTGGGCTTCTATCGGTCATAATAATAACAGTATGGGGATGGCATGGACACAACAATATAATAGGGGGGTTGCACTAATAACAATAAGGGGTTACACTAGTATTATAGGAACCAACCATTCCACTCTCCTTCAAAAAGTGTTCTCCTCAACAGTTGAGTACTTCTAGATGCTTCTATATAAAATTCTCATGCTCCCATGTGGAATCTTTAGTGGGTAAGTTCTTCCACTTTATGAGATACTCTAAAATTGATCGATTTCGTAGTTGTCGATTTCTTGTTTTTATGACTACTTCCAGTTCCAATATGATTTTTCCTTCCTTGTCAAGTTTTGGAAATATTTTTTGAGCTAGGATCTTCTCAGCATGTAATCTTGTCATTTCTTAGGTGCATATAGTCTTTCCAACATTTCCTTATCATAAATAGCATTGTCTAAAGACTTTCTTTTGATTGGATAACATTCAAAAGAAATGGGTCTTTCTTCTTGCGTTAAAACATCACCAATTCCAATTCTTCATGCATCATATTCCACAATAATGGTTTTTGTGAAGTCTAGCATAGCTAAGATGGTGCTTGGCACATTGCCTCTATAAGATGTTCCATGGCCTTTGTTGCTTCTGGTATCCATGAAAATGCATCTTTCTTCAATAGTGTATCAATGTGGTTTGGATAATGTTTGAACCATATAAATTCTATTCGTTTAGGAGGGTTGTAGTTAGAAAATTGTACAATAGCATTATGTATAATAAACAATTTCATCATCCAGTGGTCTTTATAATAATTTTGATGTTACACAAGCATTTTTGGAAGAGAGAGATATGGTGCTCAAGGTTACACTAGTTCTCTCTTTTCCATGTACTAGCATAGGTGCACAAATACAAACTCACTCTTCTTTTTACCTAGATAAGAAAATGATGACAAATTTATATTTATTTAATGGAGCTAGAGATTGAGCCCTTTAATGCATCCTTTCCTTTCCCAACAAGACCATCTTCCACTGTAATGGAGTTCAATTTTTGAACTAACAGTTCTCTTCAAGACTATTTCATGATAAAGAAAGCATGTACCTATTTTTCAACCTCGTTTAAGCACACAAATACCACAACCATGCCATTTTTCTTTCCTTGTTTAATATATTGTATCATTGTGATTCATAATTAATTCATTATTCTTTTGTACACAATAAATATCTATGGAATAGCAGAGAAGGATGACCTAGCTGTTTTAGAGATATATAATATGAATTGATTAAAACTTCATAGGGATATTTTGATTCTCACCTTTCTACCTCGCTTCTTTAGAGAAAAATATATATTCAAATACAAACTTAACTCAAGACAAACTAGAATAGAGAACACTAATTTTGAAGATGTTTCTCTCTCCTCTACATTGCAATGTTATTTGTATGAATTATACTTGAATTTCACTAATAATAACCTAGAATTATATATTTCTTATACCACCAATTTGATATCGTGGTAAAAATATGAATCCCCCATTAAGTCTGACCTAAAGCTGAAACAAATAATCTCACCTTTAGCTGAAGGACATGGTAGAGTAATTTTTGAGGTGTAAAGTTCTATCAGAGGGCATCATTTGCCTATTTGTTTTGGTTAGAAAAGTGTTTGATCTTGGTTTTATATGAATTTTAATTTATCATTTGTAACATGTTGAGGAACGGAAAAGAATAATGTGTGACGTTTGTCTTGCATAAAATGATGCTAAATGAAAGGATACAAAGTCTAACCATGATATAGTGTGCTTTGGTAAAAGCAGAGGAACATCCTAAGAATACACCATATAAAGAGTTTAAGCATAAGTAAGATATGGATTTTTAACTTCGATATATGTTCCATTTTCTACCCAAGATATCACAGCAAGAAAAATATTGATATTGTAGGAATTGTTTGAGGGCCTCAATGAGGTCAATTTTTCTCATGCCCTACTTGATTGATACATTCTCATGATAGAAAGACTTTAAATATGAAGTATTATGTTCCTCCAAAAAAAAAAATCAATGTCTATAGATATAAAATATAAAAACAGATTCCAATGCCTTCGATTGATTGTTACTTCACCCTCGTGTGTGCAGGTTACAAGAAATAAGATTGGAAAAAGGATTGGGGGACAATGTAGAGCATGTCTTGGATATGATATATTTGTTGTTTTAGATCCTTTAGGCACATAACCGATCGATTGTGAAAATGTTTCTAGTAGGGATTCCTATGGTTTTTAATTTTGTGATTCTTTAACTTCATGGTGATTTTGGGTAAGAAAATTTTTTAGGAATGCCATACAGGACATCAGCGAACAAGTAAACATATTTTTTATAATTGCAATGTCCATTCCCTGATATCCTCTCTTTATTGTTTGATTGGATTTTTAACACTTCGTTTGATTTTGTTTTTCTTTTAACTGTGAAATTGAAATACTTGGTATCAAGTCCAATTAAACAACATACAAATCTTGAAGCTGAAATTAGTATTACACGATATTGATTGAAATCCTTTTAGTTGTTTTTTGTTAAAATATTTTCATGACCATTAGAAAAATTTATTTTGTTGTTGTTATTTGAACACGCGTTGGCTAAATACTTGACCAATTTCATGTGTTAGAGAGTGAAATATTGTTGTGAACAAAATGACAAGGGTTAGACATCACACATCAGATTATTTGTTTTCATAAGTTATCTACACCCTAATATTTTTAGCATGTGACTTAGTAGTCATGATTGTGCCTAAGCTTTCCCTAAAGGTTGAATACAAAGTTACTAAGTTGTTATTTTCTATAGTGATTTTTTTTTTTTTTTATATATAGGTCATATGGCCACATAGTGGCAACTATTTTCCAATTGAAGAAAATTTGTTCGAGTTTCTTGATTTTCTAGGGGAAAATGGCATTGACATTGCTGATGTTGAGGTATACATCATATAGATCCTTTATACTCTAATTTAGTTTATGTTTAAGTGTTCATCATATTTGATGTATTATACTCTACATTGTATCTTTCGTTTCCAGAAGAGGAACACAGTATTGATTGTAAGAAGCATAAATTGAATAAAAAAGAAAACAATAACACTGGTGCAACAATGCAAAAAGAAAGAGAGAAGAGAACCAGTCTAATGATACCCTTAAAGCCAATATCCTGCATGAGACACACACAAATAATAATGGTAAAGTCTTTAAATTTGGTGAATTCACCTACAATGCCTTGGTAACAAAGTGATAATGTTTTGAAGTGATGAAACAATATTCATGTGTAAATTGTAGTACAACCAATATTAAGTTGAAAACTCACATTGTAATACTTGAAATTTCATATAATATAATTTGTGGATGAAATTATTTATAGTTGTACTTGATATTATTTAGTGTTGTAATTAATACATGTAACTTTGTGTTTTTATTTTAGATGAACATGCGCATTGTATGGCATTTTTTTTAATTTAGTCACAAAATCCTACTAATTAATTTATGTTGATTAATAATAAACACATAAAATCAACCTAAAGCTAATAAATTAGTATTTTATATTGCTTAATTATGAACACAAATAAGTTGAACATACAACTAAATTAGTTGTTTGTATAATGAATATTAAACTACAAAAAATAGATAAATGACTATTGTAGATAAATTTGTGATTACAAATGAGGACTAATTGTTGCATATATATGACTATTATTAGCTAATTTACAGTGTCTTATAAAACAACCAAAATTTAGTCATATTTCTTTAGTCGTTAATTCGTTTCAAATGATGACTATGAATATTAGTAGCTAATTTACAACATCTTATAACACAACTAATATTTTGGTCACATTTCGTCATTAATTGGTTTTCATGGGTGACCATATAGTAATGTATTTTGTTGTATATTTGGTCATTCATTTTTGCAATCAATGACTACATTAATGACAAAAATTATGACTAAATATACTACTAAACGATAAAATTGAGACAACCAATTAATGGCTAAGCTAAAAATGACCAAAACTTGGTTACATTATAAGATATTGTAATTTAGTTGCTATTGCACACCCACTGAAATTTGGTTATTTACATGCAAAATTTAATCATTTTTTTAATGACTAATTAGCCATTTTGTACTAGTGATGGCTTGAGTTTTGAATTATTTGTAAAGTAGATCACTCCATCAACATTGTGAGTGAATTCTTGAACTAAATCTCTTCTAAAAGTCATATGCAAAGCTTCTCATCAAACAACCAACCATTCATCTTTCCATGAATCAAGTGAAACATTAAATAAGTCTCTAGTTACACCATAATGATTTTCCTTCCTCCTCATCCCTTTCTTATCTAATCTTGTCCCATGAGATCTTAGATGCATAAGCATCATGTCAATTTCTCTTACACTGTATGCAATGAAGATCATGTTTTTATTCTTCCTTCCTCATCCTCTTCAGCCACCCCTTCCTCTATAAGAATCATATCCTTGATCCTTATCCCTTTTTACAAATCACACAACTTCTTCAAGAGATTAAGAAATGGTTTTCTACTAGTGCTAGCTTGTAATGACTCAAGATAATAGGAATAAGTGGGATATAATGCCTTGAGAAAACCTATGAGAGGGGTATCCATTTTAACACTAGTGGCTTATATATCATGCATAATGGCTCTTATCTCAAAGGCTAAAGAAAGGGGGTCATCATCCTTCAATTCTATATTAAAAAAATTGATAATTAATTGAATAATTTCAAGCTCAAATTGTGAGTCATATAAATCCTTTAGCTAATTAAGTACTCAGAATAATTTTTGAATGGTATAATATAAGCACTGACATCTTCATTAAATAATGTTGTAATCAAGGCATAGGCCATGTTGTTCTTGTTCTCCCATATAGTAAGCATATTGTCAGAAGTGGGTTTTTGAGGAGGACTTCCTCCTTATCCATCACTAACTCCTTTCCGCAACTCACTAAAAATAAAGGTATTTTTATATTCCTCAACTACTCATAGTAGTTCTCTTTTATAGGGAGAACCACTGCCACGATGAAGATAAGTGAATGCATCATAAAAAGCCTGAATTACAGCATAAATAGTCACAAAAATCTAAAATGTCTCTGCAATAAAACTGGTATGCCTTTTATATATGTAAAACATCCAACTTATGTCATCGCCCCTTTGAAGCATATATATGAATTTAAACACATTGAATATGACACATATATATATTAATATGATTCAACACACCTTAATATTTAATTAATTTATAGAATTATTCAACAAATGACCACCATGATACTTGGCCAATGAAAAACATAATTGAGAATCACAATTAACACATAATTCAATGCACAATTTAAATTTTTCAATGCACTGTACAAGATCACATGGTTTCTTGTGCACTATCTCTTAGTTTAATTCTTAAATGTAGAATATGACTACAACAATTAGCGATTCCAATGTATAAGAGACTGAGGAATTTGAATAGGAAGAAAAAAAATCATTACATGGAGTTTCCACGGGACTTAAATGCTCAATGCAGGTTCCATACTTGACACCAATGAAAATTCCTACACGAAGGACCAACAGAGTTGTGGGTGACTTTCAAAAGAAAATAAGGACACAAGAAAAAATATGGCAGATAAAATAGGAGTCATGATAGAAAGAGACTAGTTTTGGGCTTCTGCTTTAATACCATGTTACGTAAGGTGAGTAACTCTTCAATGCAACCTTTGTAATTGCATTAACCAATGTATGAATATATACATGAGTAGAGAGACTCTTGGGATTCGAATTCCAAGATCTCTTTCTTTTTTTCCAATTCATAACTAAAATAATAAACTATTTACAATATTAACAATATTCCCAATCCTTTTGGATTAGGTGTCAACATCACATTGTAGTACAATATACGAGCATTGAAGTACAATAAGTGTTCATATGGTGAATGTATGAGACATTTTCTTTATATAATTTCAATGTTGAATCAAGAAAAAACCTACTTTTTTTTTTCTCGGCAAAGGCTAATTCTATTAACTGAAAAAAAAAAAGTAAAAATACAAGAGGTCGAGCCCTCGGGCATCATCATCTAAGAGCACTCAGCACATCAAAACTGTCCCAGGTAAGGGAAAACTAGTTACAGTAAGCAAGAGAGCAGATATAGAAACCAGGAATTACCCAAGAAAACATGAAGAAGAGGTGGTATAACCATCTGGCTAGAACACATGACCAGAAAGTGAGACAAAGTCATTTCCCAAAATCCCAGAAGATCTTTACATTGCCAAACACCATGGAGTGGAATAAGACCACCTGTCTAAAGAGGCCGAACCAGAACTGCAACTGAAACCGCCTAAACTTGACCATACTAGTCATCAGCAAAACCGATAAGGATTGGGCTAGCCCAGGTGGCCTCATATTGTCGCGTCCTCATTCTGAGACTCCTCCACCATTGGTGTAAGGACCTACGATCCTTAAACACTCCAGCTTGAAGTGCGAGCTCTCTCTTGAAGTATGCGATTGTGTATGCATATAATAAGGAGAGGGCAAGCATGTTTATATGGTGTAGAGTATGTGTTAACACATATGGTGGCCGACTGGATGTTAGGGGCTTTTGCGATGGAGCAAGGGCATGGGAGAGGTCGGCTGGGCAAACCACAACCTCCCCTTACAACGCATATATATTGGTTGAGCTTGGAGCTCATTCCAACAACCAATCCAATACTCAAACATCTTCGCTCTAAGGGAGAAAGGTGCAGGTTTAGTGTGAAGTACTAAGGAGGAAGGCACAGATTTGGATGCGCCCATTCTTGGGCATGGTTGCATGGAGGTGAATCATTTTATCTCAGTTGTGGGTGAAGGTGTGGGCAGGAGCACCTGGTGGTTGGGTGAGGGCGTGCACGGGCGTGTAGCGCCCAACAGACGGTTGAGGCATGCACGAGTGTGGCACTCGGTTTGTGCGAAGGTGCACGACGGTGAAACAGAGGAGTGCCCTGTTTGTGCGACGACTTGGCACGGGTGTCTTGTTGACTCGGGTGAATGCCCGCTCGTCGTGCAAGTGTGAACAATGACTTGGTGAAGTATTGAGATTGTGGACGGAGGCGTGTCTCAATTGGAGGCACCGATGTGTGGCGAACTTGAGGTGTGCCCGAGTTGGGAAAGCAACATGATTGTGTGACAAGGCGAACGAAGCATTGGTGAGTCGTGCAATGACCGTGCCAACGAGTTAGGCAACCAAGTTTTAACTTGGATTGGAAATTTGGCTAAGTATGAAACTTGGGGTTTCCAAGTATACTTCTAAAGCTTTGTAAACTGTTGTATAATATATTGTTGGGCAAACTCATTGTTCAGGGAGTTGCCCTCCCTTTATACTGTGCAATTGTGTTCATCATTTATAATTGTTGTTGATAATGAATGTGTATGGTTTTTCATTGGTATAAGGATAAAGATATAATACTTGGTTGAGAAACACAAACTAAGTAGGAATAATTTGTTAGGCATAGTCCACGAACATAAGTATTGGTGAAAAGAAAGTGTTCTGTGGTGCCACACTTCGCCAAGAGTAGTTGAAAGAATGTCGTTGGCCTGGGGGCATGACAGGTGGTATCAGAGCAGGTTGATGACTGGGTTGACGATGAAGTGTTGATCACACTGCACTATTGTGACAGGTGGTATCAGAGCTCAGTTGGGGCTGGTGATAGAGCAGGGTTGCCCGTGACGAAGTGATAGTGGTGACAGGTAATTGAAGGTGAAAGAGGTTGGTGAACACTTCCTGATAAGTGTTGCATCAAGGAATTGGGTTGCAGTCATCTTGGTGAAGCTGTTGTAGGGTTGAAACTAGATTGCAAAGGAGAAGGAGGTTGTTAGCAATGGAAGTTGAATCTCAGGATGGAGGAATTGGAAGCTTTCTGGACTAAGAAGGTGGACTTCGTTGTGAAGGATCAATAGGCCAATTCAAAGATGAAGGAAGAGCTCGAGGAACTCCGGACTCAACACGAGTACACTGAGCTTATGTGTACACAACTTGAAGTAAGGATCAAGGAGGTTGAAGAAGCAAGGGACTAGGGTCTTGCAGAGATCATGGACTTGAAGATATCTCTTGACAAAGCCAGAGATGAGATCGCAGTGTTGAAGAAGGTCGTGAGGCATAACTCAAGTGGAGGAGTGCGTCATGTGAAAGTCAAGGAACCAGAATCTTTCGATGGTACAAGAAGTGCAAAGACTCTTGGAAACATTCTATGGGACATGGAGCAATACTTGGAACGATTGGGTCTATCTGATGATGAGACAAAGGTAAGGGTAGCTGCTCAGTTCATGACAAAGGATGCTAAGATGTGGTGGTGAAGACGGATGGATCAGATTGCTAGTGGCAGTGTTGATGACATTACTTCGTGGGATGAGATGAAGAAAGATTTGCAGACCCATTTCAGACTTCTGATGATAGGAAGAAGAAGTTTGACAAGCCAGAAGAGAAGAAGAAAGAGGATGCTTTGAAATCGGATGATAATTCGGAAACGAAGAAGGCCTTGAAGTGTTGGATATGTGTGGGACCACATGTGAAGAATTTCCCTTCTAGACTGAAAGTGGCTACGGTTGCACAGTCTAATGTGAAGAATGAAGAAGCTTCTATGGGGATGATGCAGATACTCAGGGTTACTGCTACTACAAAGGTGATCTCTCAGAGGGATCCCGAAAGGAATAAGTTAGAGTATGTTTGGATGAAGGTTGGAGATGCTGATGTACTCACTATGGTGGATAGTGAGGCCTCTCACAACTTCAGGGGAGAAGATACTGTGAGAAGAATTATGCTGAAATTTGTACCGGTGAAGGCACAATTGAAGACAGTCAATTCTCCTCCTGCTGTAGTTCTTGGTGTAAATTAAAAGGTGGACACAAAACTTGGTGAGTGGACAGGGAAGGACGACTTCACCATAGTGTGGATAGATGACTATGAGGCTGTGCTAGGAATAGAATTCATGAAACAGTTTGATGCTATGATCGTACCACATTTGAAGAAGCTGTACACTTAGGATGGAAGGGAGGATGTACCCATTGGTGTGCCTACCATTGGAGTGACAAGGCCTGATTGTAAGTTGGCAGTGATGCAAATGGAGGACGAGAAGTGGATGGAAGATATGAGTAAACAGTTGTCCATGGTTGAGACAAAGCTTACTGAGCAGTCATTGGTCATCATGACTCTGTCAGATAGTATCTTGGATTTGTCAAGAAGGCTAGAAGCAGTCGAGGATGATGATGATGATGATGAGGCATATGTGAGGCCGAATATCCGAGAGGAGGATCGGGTCATTTATCTGCAGAGGATGGAGATAGAAGATCCTGACAGATGGATTGAGTTGATTAGTGAGGGTGAGCCTTCAGGCTCTACTCCCTCCACATCTTCTTAGATGGACAGGAAGATGGGGCCCATTGTTAACTGCTCATGGCAGTGAGTCCTTAAAATAGTTTGAGCAGGTATGACAGATGGTGTAGGGATGGCTTGGCATCAAGCATCATGACATGTTGCAGATGGGATGGAGTTTCCATGGACCTGAGCATGGTGAGATTCTTGGTGAGTCCGAGATGTGGCAGAATCCGAGATAGACTGGTGAAGGCATAAGGAGGGACATTCTTATGATTTGAGTGTGATAGTTGGACTCATCACCCGACTAGTTCAAGTCATGGGAGCTAGCAGTGTACCAGAGAGATGTTGACATCAGACAGACAAGGAGGGCAGTTCACACGATGAGGACCACACATGGTGGAGATGGTAGTTATACATATGTTGCACGGATGTTTGCAGTATGTGGAGGAGTTGACATCATGGACCGAGGATGAGATGGACATTGATATTGGTCTTGGTGGATGGCTACCAGGATGGTATTTTGTTGAGGACGGCAATGATTTCAGGTGCAGGAGGATGTAAGGACCTTCGTTCCTTAAACGCTCCGGCTTGAAGTGCGATCTCTCTCTTGAAGTATTTGATGGTGTATGCGTATAATAAGGAGTGGACAAGAATGTTTATATGGTGCAGAGTATGTGTTAACACATATGGAGGCTGACTGGATGTTAGGGGCTTTTGTGATGGAGCAAGGGTGTGGGAGAGGTCGGTTGTGCAAGCCACGACCTCCCCTTACAACGCATATATATTGGTTGAGCGTGGAGCTCATTTTAACAACCAATCCAACACTCAAACATCTTCACTCTAAGGGATAAAGGTGCAGGTTTAGTGCGTAGTACTATGGAGGAAGGCGCAGATTTGGATGCGGCCATTCTTGGGCACGGTTGCACAGAGGTGACTTGCTTTATCTCGGTTTTGGGTGAAGGTGTTGGCAGGAGCACCCGGTGATTGGGTGACGGTGTGCACGGGTGTGTGGTGCTTTATGGACGGTTGAGGCGTGCATAGGTGTGGTGCCCAGTTTGTGCCAAGGTGCCTGATGATGAAATGGAGGAGCACCTGGTTTGTGCAACGACTTGGCATAGGTGTCTTGGCGACTCGGGTGAGTGCCCACCCATCATGCAAGTGTGCACGGTGACTTGGTGAAGTCTTGATATTGTGGAAGGAGGTGTGTCTCAGTTGAAGGCACTCGTGTGTGGCGACCTTGAGGTGCGCCCGAGTTGTGAAACAACATGATCGTGCGACAACGTGAACAAAGCATTGGTGAGTCGTGCGGCGACCTGCCGACAAGTTAGGCAATCGAGTTTTTCCTTGGATTGTAAATTTGGCTAAGTATGAAACTTGGGGTTTCCAGGTATACTTGTAAAGCTTTGTAAACTGGTGTATAATATATTGTTGGGCAGACTCATTGTTCAAGGAGTTGCCCCTCCCTTTATACTGTGCAATTGTGTTCAGCATTTATAATTGCTGTGATAATGAATGTGTATGGGTTTTCATTGGTATAAAGGATAAGGATATAATACTTGGTTGGGAAACACAAACTAAGTGGGAATAAGTGGTTAGGTGTAGTCCACGAACATAAGTATTGGTGAAAATAAAGTGTTCGGTGGTGCTCCACCGGGCCAGGAGCGGTTGAAAGACTACCACTTGCTTGGGTGTGTGGCAACTAGGCACGCATTACCCACCCACGTATCGTCATTAACAACATTTTCGCTGCCTACGTGCTTCGACGACGGACGAGTATCACTAGAATTACCTTCCCTGATCCTCGAGGCAAAGGCTTCTCGAGGTAGAGTGACGCTGGGAGCACCGCCCCTTTCAAGCCTCTCCCCCTTCCCTTTCTCTTGCCTTCCCTCTACCATAAACTACTCACTACTCTGAGAGTGCCCTGAGAAGGCTCAGACACCATGCACACCATATTTTGAGGCGAATATTCTTCTTTAGTGAAGAGAATAGCGATATTGGCTAAGATTACAGGCCTGTTAAGATTGCTCTGAAACTTGAAGTGAGTGATCTGAAACGCATTATGTAGAATTGGTCTGTGAGCAAGGCTAAGAGGAGGCAAATCCACAGGAAAAGAGGGCAAAGTAATAGGAGGCAATGTAGGATTCACAAAGCGGGCGGCCGCAGTCCTCGACTCCCCCGCTACTCCTCATTTTGTGGCGTACCATGATGAGGAGATTAAGGAGAGGCAGAGAAAAACCGGTCGCAGAGACGAGAAAATAGTAATGCAACACAGAAAACCACTTCACACAAAGACAAAAGGCGTGTTAAGAGACAACTAATTCATAATAGGTAATAAAGTAAGAGCTCTTTTGGAAAGAGTATTCAATGGAAACCAACAAAAAAATTAATGGTGTATTACAGATGACAGCATGATATGTAATAGAAAATTAATAGAAGAAGACTCAGCAATCATCAAATAATTTACTAATTGTGCATTCCTTTTCAGGTACCCTATATGGCTAATCTTTTAAACTAAGAGGAGGGTCCAATTTTTACAACATACACAATTGGATATGAAACTCATTTAACCTAGAAACGACCCTATTTTTGTTTTTTCATTTCAAAGAAAACCTTTGGTGACAAAATGAATTAAGTGAGACTCAATACCAACATTTGCAAACGAGGCAATGAATGGCTAGGCATAATGCAAATAAAGTAGCATGAATGACAAAGATTTAATGAGATGAGATTGTAACAAGAGGTTGTAGAAAATTCAATATATTGCAAATAATTGTCATTGAGTTATGGCACATTTACATATTGTCAAGATTTTTATTAAAATATTGAAGCTCCTCATGTGATAGGTTTTATTGGAAAGAAAGGAAGGTGGTTTGAAATTTTACAATAGAGGTTATATGTTATGTGTATTCCATTACAAAAGAAACAAAAGTTCAAAGTATATGGATATTCTTTTGAAGACAATGGTAAGCAAATACTACCTTATCATTAACTTGGGCAAGGAAAATCCATAGTATTGACCTGATAAATTAAACTAGAGCTAGACAGTGTGGGTTCTTGTTGAAGGATGAAAATTTAGGCAATTGTTTTTGGGAGCTCTAATGAAGATAATAACAAGCCTTTAAATTATCAAGGTTTTCTCATATTACTAAGACCTATAGCAAGGAGAAACTTCATCAACCCGAAAACCAAGTAAACATTCAACAATGGGAACTATGAACAAAGGGGGTTTCCATAATGCATGTTGAGTGGGATATTTAAAAAAAATTTGGGTGACAGTGGAGCAATTCAAGGGGAAAATAAGTTTCCCCAAGAAATTATGTCTCATATAAAGTTGGGTTTGTGCATTTATCTAGTAGGGTGGCCCCAATTGAATAAGGTCATATGGGCTTTCACATCCTCTAGGAGATTTTTGTCAAAAATCTGCAAAGCATGAGTAGCTAGAGTGTTTAGAACCCCAAGTTTCTGGTCATGCTCATATATTAGCTTTATACTAATTGTTGAAATACTATATTTCCTACAAGTTCATTTTGAGCACTATTTTGGTCAGTTTAAACTACATTTCAATTATTATAATAAATATGTTAAACCATGATTTTATTTAGCATTACAAAAAGAAGTTGTTAGCTTACTTTATCATGATTCATTTCAATTTTTGTAATATAATAGTTTACTATAGGGTTTTCTTTGTTTTCTCTTATTTGCATATATACAAATTAATGAGACTATTAAAACAATAATGAATAGTGGAAATATTTTCCTCATAAACCCTAAGGACATGAAAGGGATCTATTTAAACATTAGTACGGATGTAAAAATGAATATCTAGATGGATCCCTTTGATCTCCTTATTCACTTTGTTTTGCAAAGGACACTAAATTTTCTTGGATAATAGAAAGTGAAATCATTTGAGTGCATTAAAAGAAAAGTTCACTACAATTTGTATTTTTCAAGGTCCTTGGTGGGAGATTCATCTTAATATCCATATTAATGTACTAAAAACAAAATTGGGTGGTTTTGAGTTAAAAAGTAAAGCAATTTCATCAATTTACTTATTAGCAATAGTTTGTGTCATACAAAGCTAAATTACACAGTAGTAAAGAAAAAATCCTTGCAACAATCTATGACCCAAGTAAGACATTCATTAAATATTCATTCTTTGTTGATATAGATTGTGATTCCATTCTGTATAAATAAAAAGAAAAATATTATATTATTATAGTAATCTCATTTCACAATACTCCAAGGGCATATAAAAATAAATAGTTTTGTACAATTTTTTAATAAAAAATAATCAATATTACATAAACTTGTACATAACACCTACTTAGATAAACATCTCTCTACCATATTAGAAACTTTTCTTGCTCATACAACCAACTATTTGTCAATTTAAACATGAAAAAAATGCAAAATAATTACGCTAAAAAGATAAACTTCGGTGTGAAACATGACAGTGGAAAAGGCCTAAAGAATCTTGGGAAGAAAGGGTATGTACATTTTGCACATCAGAAAAACATTTCATTTTGGAATGTGAAGCATTCAACCCTAAAGGACCTTGGGAAGAAAAGGTGTGTACATTTTGCAAGTGGGAAAAACATTTCATTTTGGAATGTGATGCATTCAACCACATCAGAGAAAGTTATGAGAACATGTTAGCATTAGTTTCTTGGCATTGTCTTTTTAGCAACGGGATTGTTGGCAGGTTGGGTCATCTCATCATCAATTTGAATCGGAAAAGCACTGAATTGAAAAGACCAAAGAACAGGGAAACTAATGGTCTCATAATCTATTTTTAGTATGGTGAAGCTTAAAATATCATTTCATGTGCATGTCAAATATCAACCTTTTAACCTACTACTCTATTACCAATTAGGAACCACTTAGGTGTCACCACCCTGACTTGATATAATTATTCATTTTCATGGACACAAAAGAATGATTAAATGCCATGTCAGAATACTAATTCAGTTGTGTTGTTAGCCATTCAAACAAGAATAAAATTCGGAACTACTTATTTGTCACCACACTGCCTAGATATGATTATTCATTTTCATGGACACAAAAGAACCATTAAATGCCATGTCAAAATACTAATTCAATTTTGTGGTTACACATTCAAACAAGAATAAAATTCGGAACTACTTGCGTGTCACCACCCTGCCTCAATATGATTATTCATTTTCATGGACACAAAAGAATCATTAAATCCATGTCAGAATACTAATTCAATTGTGTTGGATAAGAGTAATTTTCACACGCTTCCAATAAAAACAATGACTTAGCAAACTTCAAAAAGTTTATTCATAAAACCCTTAAATCCCTGGTTCTAATTACTGACCACCGTAATGCGATGGACGTTGTAAGTGACGACCATAATCTTGCTGCTCTGGTAAATTCCTGTTTGCATACTGACCACCATTACCATATCTGAAGAAATGTTCTTAAGATAACGGTGCAGGTACAGCCATGTTTGCAGGGTGACCACCATTAAGATATCTGAAGAAACGTTGTGGAGGTAACAGTGCACCTAGGTCAGGTGCAGCAATGTTTGCTAGCTGACCACCATTACCATATCTGACGAAATGATGTGGAGGTAACGGTGCAGTTGCAACCATGTTTGCAGGGTGACCACCATTACCATATCTGACGAAATGCTGTGGAGGTAACGGTGCAGCTACAACCATGTTTGCACTGTTAAAAATGTAATTTCACCTGTCGCGTAATTAATTTCCAGCGAAACCATTTAGGAAAAACACCAAAACCTCATCGGACCGCTTTTTCTCAGCAAGTGGTTTTCGTGCAAACGTGCCCGACGCAATAAGATTTTTACGCGTGTCCAACTGTACGTCTTCAAAACCACTTTCCATCGGGACGTAAAGTTCAGTTGAAAAGGCTCTCCCGATATTGTTATGAACCGTCTGATTGAGTTCATCGTTATCGACCGTAGATTGCAATCAAGATGCCAGCAAATGAATTTGAGGTGCCGTAAAAGTTTTTTGTTTGACCGCGGTAAAAGTATTTAATGCTAAGTTATTGTGATAGGTAAAAGGTTGGTCGAAACTTTAAATTTTAATGTTTTTATTTCCTATGGAGGTATGGCGAATTTAAAATAGGTATGGGCATAGCATATAGTTTTTAATTTTATTATTTTAAATTCACGGGCGTAAGTTTTGTTTTACTGAACAAGTAAAACACATTGTAATGTTTTTTTGGTCAATTGTATTTTGGGAATGAAACACACAGCGGTGCGAAGAAGTGTATGTAGAAAAATACAGGTGAGCATGTAATGAAATAGGGGAAGCAGTGTGCAGGTGGATAACACACACAGCAGTGTGAATGTAAAATTGGACTTATGTAATGGAATGAAAAATGCATAAGAATTCGAGGTAAAAAATTTTACAGCAGTAAATCCTTGTAATTTTTGTTTTCACACAGCAGTGAATGTAAAAGAAATTTTTACACACAGTGGTGTAAAATTTCAAAAGGAGACAGAGTAATTTCTTTTGAAGTTCTTGGTGAATCCCTCTGAGTGAAAGAGGATGTATTTTGTATCAGGCATTTTATTTTAATGAATATAAAGGCTTTTATGGGTGTGAAAAATCTCTGTTCTCAGTAAACAATTTAGCTTCCGTGTGTTAAAGATCCTGGAGAAAAACAAAGCATTGTCTCTGTGTGCAATTTGTTTGTTTGTTTTTGGGATTTTACTAGAAAAATCCCCAACAGTGGTATCAGAGCAGATCTAGGCTCTTTGAAGGTGTTTAAGAAGCTGAAGAAAGGTTCCTTTTGTTGCAGCTGTAAATCTTCTCAAGCAAAGTGAAGTCTCAGATAAAAAGATCTAGGTATTTCTCATATTTTTTTGTGTTACTGCTGAAGAACAATCAGTATTTTAAATACACGGTCAAGGATTTAGAAGCATAGTTAAAGAGTGCTAGAATGGCTAGCACTAGCACCAGCATGTGCATGTTTAATCCTCAATTCCCACAGTTCAATGGGAAAAACTATGACTATTGGGCAATAACCATGAGAGCCCTGTTTACCTGTCAAGACATATGGGAATTGGTTGAAGATGGTTTTGAAGAACCAGCAGATGAAAATGACTTTATTAGATTAACTCAAGCAGAGAAAGATATATTAGAGAGCAATAGGAAGAAGGATTCAAAAGCCCTTGTATTTTTGTATCAAGCAGTGGACCAGATTGTGTTTCCAAGGATAGCAGCAGCTAAGACATCCAAAGAAGCATGGCAAACTCTCAAGACAGCCTATCAAGGCATGGAGAAAGTGAAGACAGCAAAACTACAATTGCTGAGGAAAGATTTTGAGAATCTGAACATGAAAGAGTCAGACAATATTGACTCATTCTTCACACATGTGATTGGATTGGTCACACAGATGAGGACTGATGGAGAAGTTCTTGAAGAAACGAGGATTGTGGAGAAATTATTGAGGGTCCTACCGTCAAAGTTTGATGTGATTGCCACCACCATAGAAGAGACAAAGGATCTCTCAAAATTTTCAGTTGATGAACTTCATGCATCACTGATAACACATGAGCAGAGGTTGAGTAGAAATGAAAACTCATCTCTAGAGCAAGACTTCAAGACCCAGATGTCCTTTGGAAGAGAAAGAGGTCAAGGCAGAGGAAACAAGAGAGGAAGAGGCAGAAGCCAAAACAGAGGTGGAAGGAACATCCCAACAAATGCTCAAGGAAGAGATAGCAATCTAAATCAGAACCAAGGCCAAGGTAGCAGCCAACAAAGAGGACATCATCATGCTCAAGGACAAAGGTATGAAAAGTCCAATGTTCAATGATATTACTACAAAAAATATGGGCACTATGCCAGTGAATGTAGGAAGAAGCAGCATGATATGAGTAATAGACCAAATGCCAATGTCACTAGAGAAAACATTAGTCAAGATAATGTGTTGTTAGCTTGTAACATCGCTGAAACAAATAGTGAAGACATATGGTTTTTAGACTCAAGTTGCAGCAACCATATGACAGGAAACATAGCCCTGTTTTCTGCTTTAGATCAAAATGTGAAATCATAAGTTACACTTGGGACTGATAGCAAAATTTCTGTTATGGGAAAAGAAGAAGTCAAAATATTTACAAAGAAGGGTGAAAAGAAAACCATAGCAGATGTCTACTATGTCCCTGGAATGAGATGTAACCTCTTGAGTATCGGACAACTTGTCCATAAGGGGTACAATGTTTTCTTTAAGAATGATGTATGCACCATCATGGATAGAGCACCCAGCAAACGATGTATTGCTGAAGTAAAGATGATGAGGAACAGGATGTTCCCTCTTAGAATAAGGGCAGATTTGAGAAACAAAGAAGTAATCGCAACAGTTACCCAAGATGCTTTCCAAAGTGTGCCAAAGGATGAAAATTGGTTGTGGCACTTGAGATTTGGACATTTCATCTTTGGAGGTCTTAATTTGTTGAGCAGAAAAGGAATGGTAAGAGGATTACCATTGATAGAGAAACCAGACAGCCTTTGTGAAGGTTGCATCCTCGGGAAACAACACAGAGAAAGTTTTCCATCAGGGAAAAGCATAAGGGCAAAAGCACCCTTAGAGATTGTCCACTCATATGTATGTGGACCGATGCAAACTCCATCACTAGCAGGCAGCCAATATTTTCTAACTTTCATTGATGATTTTACTAGAAAAACTTAGGTTTATTTTCTAAAGAACAAAAGTGAAGTGTTTGAAAAATTCCGAAATTTCAAAGCACTTGTAGAAAACCAAAGTGGGCTACATATCAAAGTCTTGAGAACTGACAGAGGAAGTGAGTATATCTCCAAAGAAGTTTTGCGGTTTTGTAGAGAAAATGGAATTCATAAGCAATTCACAGCTAGGTACACCCCACAGCAAAATGGAGTTGCTGAAAGGAAGAACAGGACCATCATGGATATGGCGAGGAGCATGTTGAAGGCAAAGAATTTTCCAAATGATTATTGGGCTAAAGCTGTTAATTGTGCAGCATATATTTTAAACAGGTGTCCTACAAAAGTATGATGAACAGAGTGTCGGAAGAAGCATGGAGTGGGAGAAAGCAAGGAGTCACCCACATGAGAGTTTTTGGATGTGTGGGTTATGCACAAATTCCAGATCAGCTAAGGAGGAAGTTGGACAACAAAGGGGAGAAATGTATTTTCATTGGATACAGTGAGGAATCCAAAGATTACAGGTTGTATATGCCATCTATCAAGAAGTTTTTTGTTAGCAGAGATGTTCAGTTTATTGAAGAGGAAGCTTGGGATGGAAGCATAGAGAAAACAATGAATGTTAAAAATTGTTTCTATCAAGATGAAGATGATGAGGAGATGGCTGAAACACATCTCCAAACAACAGCGCCAACACAAGGGCAGCAAACAACACCCTTGAGGAGAAATGGAAGTGCTTCTCCAAGCACACCACAGAGTGGAAATTCAAGTGCATCTTCAAGCACTTGCACACCAAATGAAAGAGGTAAAAAGTTTAGAAATTTAAGTGACATTTATGAGCAAGAGGTAGAAAATGAAGGTATGAATTCCCTGTTTGCATTATATTGTCATGTTGATGATCCTATTCATTTCGAAGATGCAATTAAAGATAAGAAATGGATAGAAGCTATGGATGAGGAAATGAATGCCATAGAGAGAAACAAGACATGGGAGTTGGTTGAGCTAGCAAAAGGTAAAGAAGTCATTGGAGTCAAATGGGTTTATAAGACCAAGAGCAATGCTGAAGGAAAAATTGAAAGACACAAGGCAAGGCTGGTTGTCAAGGGATACAAGAAGTAGTATGGGAGAGACTATGAGAAGACTTTCACACCGGTTGCAAGAATGGAAAACGTGAGAGCAATGTTGTCCATAACAGCACAAAACAAGTGGAAAGTTTACCAAATGGATGTGAAGTCAACATTCCTAAATGGAGTGTTAAAGGAGGAGGTCTATATTGAACAACCTCTAGGCTATGAAAAGAAAGGCCAAGAACGCAAAGTATGCAGATTGAAGAAAGCTCTTTATGGGCTGAAGCAAGCGCCAAGAGCATGGTATAGTAGGATAGATTCCTATCTACTGGAAAATGAGTTTGACAAATGTGAGGGAGAACCCATAGTCTACATCAATGAAAAAGATGGTAAATTGTTAATTGTTGTGTTGTATGTTGATGATGTTATTTTCACAGGAAATGATGTTTATATTATTGAAAATTTCAAAACTGTCATGAAAGAGGAATTTGAAATGACTGACATGGGTTTGCTAAGATACTTCTTAACAATAGAAGTAGATCAAAATGAAAATGGAATTTTTATCTCTCAAGCAAAATATGTAAATTAAGTGTTCGGCAGATTTAATATGCAAGAGCGCAAGGCAGCAATCACTCCCACAATAATGGGATTAAAACTCAACAAAGAGGACAACAGCAAGGATTTTGATCCTGGTTTGTACAAGAGCATAGTTGGCAACCTTATGTATTTAACTGCAACTAGACCTGACATAATGTTTGTTGTTAGTTTAATTTCCAGATTCATGGAGAGGCCAAAGGAAGCAGATTGGCAGGCAGCAAAAAGAATTTTGAGGTATCTCGAAGGTAGTAAAAGACTTGGGATTTTATATACTACCTCAGAATGTTCAAATTTAGTTGGATACAATTATAGTGATTGGGATGGAAGTGTAGATGATCGGAAAAGCACTTCCGGTTATGTTTTTCACATGGGTTCAGGAGCCATTTCATGAGCTTCTAAGAAACAACCTATCGTGTCGTTGTCTACAGCAGAGGCAGAATATGTGGCAGCTACAGCAGCAGCATGTCAAGCAGTTTGGATGAGAAAGATGTTGAGAAGCTTAGGCCAGGAGCAAGCAAAAGCGACGGTGATTTTATGTGACAATAGATCAGCTATTGCATTATTAAAGAATTCAGTGTTTCATAAGAGAACGAAACACATTGACACAAGGTTTCACTACATCAGGGAATTGGTAAGCAATGGAGAAATTGTCTTACAACATTGCAGGACTAAGGAACAGGTTGCAGACATTTTGAAAAAGCCATTGGACCAGAAAAGCTTTGAATTTATGAGGAAGTGTTTGGGTATGACAGAATGCCCAGCAGTTGAAATTAAAGGGAACTGTTAAAAATGTAATTTCACCTACCGCGTAATTAATTTCCAGCGACGCCATTTAGGAAAACCACCCAAACCTCATCGGACTGCTTTTTCTCAGCAAGTGGTTTTCGTAAAAACGCGCCTGATGTAATAAAAATTTTATGCGTGTCCAACTGTACGTCTTCAAAACCACTTTCCATCGGGACGTAAAGTTCAGTTGAAAAGGCTCTCCCGATATTGTTATGTACCGTCCGATTGAGTTCATTGTTATCGACCGTCGATTGCAATCAAGCTACCAGCAAATGAATTTGACATGCTGTAAAAGTTTTTTGTTTGACCGCGGTAAAATTATTTAATGCCAAGTTATTGTGATAGGTAAAAGGTTGGTCAAAACTTTAAATTTTAATGTTTTTATTTCTTACAGAGGTATGGCAAATTTAAAATAGGTATGGGCATAGCATATAGTTTTTAATTTTATTATTTTAAATTCACGGGTGTAAGTTTTGTTTTATTGAACAAGTAAAACACATTGTAATGTTTTTTTTGGTCAATTGTATTTTGGGAATGAAACACACAGCAGTGCGAAGAAGTGTATGCTGAAAAATACAGGGGAGCATGTAATGAAATAGGGGAAGCAGTGTGCAGGTGGAAAACACACACAGCAGTGTGAATGTAAAAGTGGACTTATGTAATGGAATGAAAAATGCATAAGAATTCGAGGTAAAATTTTTTACAGCAGTAAATCCTTGTAATTTTTGTTTTCACACAGCATTGAATGTAAAAGAAATTTTTACACACAATGGTGTAAAATTTCAAAAGGAGACAGAGTAATTTCTTTTGAAGTTCTTGGTGAATCCCTCTTAGTGAAAGAGGATGTATTTTGTATTAGGCATTTTATTGTAATGAATATAAAGGCTTTTATGGGTGTGAAAAATCTCTGCTCTTAGAAAACAATTTAACTTCCATGTGTTAAAGATCCTGGAGAAAAACAGAGCATTGTCTCTATGTGCAATTTGTTTGTTTGTTTTGGGGATTTTACCAGAAAAATCCCCAACATGCACACTGACCAGCATTACCATATCTGACGAAATGCCGTGGAGGTAAGGGTGGGAGTACAACTATGTTTGCAGGCTAACCACAACTACTGTATCTAAAGAATTCTTGAGGAGGTGACGTTGGATATGGAGTTGATGGTGTAGGTACAACCATGTTTGAAAACTGACCAACGTTACCATATCTGAAAAAATGCTGTGGAGGTAACGGTGCAGGCACACCCATGTTTTCAAGCTGACCAACATTACCATTTCTGATGAAAAGTAGTGGACGTAATGATTCAGGTACAGCCATGTTTGAAAACTGACCACCATTACCAAATCTGAAAAAATCCTGGGGAGGTAACGTTGGATTTAGAGGAATTCTTGCAAGCTGATTACGATCTCTGTGGAATTGCGGGGGAGCTAGCGGTGGAGGTGCGTGCATATTTGCGAGTTGACCACTGTGTGTATTGAATTCTGGTGGATGTCTAATTCTAGATCGAAGAAAACATGTTGTGAGAGGTTGTTGAATTTGAGTTATCAGGGGAGGTCCAATTGCCAAATCAAGCAACTCAATATTCTTGTCTACCAACTCCTTCAATGCTTCCTCCTTAGCAACCAGAGCCTCATCGTCTCCTGGCTCATAAAAATGGGAACTCTTGTCGCATCTTGGACATAATTTCCTTTCTTCTCTACTATCTGGCACTGTCATACACATGCAAAAATGAGAAGAGTCAACGCCCGAAAGTGTCTTTTTGCAAAGGTAACACATTGTGTTTCCACACCTACACATCAAGCTATTGCATCCGTACTCTTTTATTAACTCCACCTCGCAATTATTACATTTTCTTATCACAGCATTCGCCATCCTCTCTTCAACTTTCCTACGAAGTGTCATTTCAGCTAATTTTTTATCAACCTCTTCACAGCGTAGTGGTAAGTGACTCACCTTCTTGCATTAGATACATGAAGACTTTAGACATTTTGGGTTTGGACAGTCCAGGACTTGTACACACTTGTCTATTTCATATGGAATGTTACAAAATGGGCAATAAACCAAATTTTCAATGTGGGCTTCTTCAACTACAGCTTGGGCCACACGATATTCATATTTTTCAAGAACATCAGTTGGGATAACTTTCCTATTCTCTGGCAAAAGAATTGACTGTTTGCAGGGATAAATATCCATGCAGGATAGAGAGCCATTTGCATGTGTTCCCAGAACTCCAAAAATGATTTCATCAACCTGCCTCCTTATACATTTAAAACAAAAAAGATGCCCATCTCTACACTGTACCATATTTTCATATTGATATTCCCAATAGCAGCAAGCACATAGGAAAGATGTTTCGACTACTTGTGTCTCTGCTTCTAAATTCTCTGAAGTCCCAACTCTTCCACGAACCAATTCATTGAAATCACCTAATCCTCTCATTATCGCCTTACCCTTCTCTTTCTGGTAAGATGATCTTTTTGATTCCGTGCTCTTGCTTTGATGGTTGCTTGGTACTTTAATGATGGCCTCAATCTCCTGTTTTTGGGAATTTCTTCTGAAAGATGATCTTTCTTCTTCATTGCTCTCCCTCTTAGGATCCTTTTGGGAATTACAAAGTTGTATCAAAGAAGATCTTTCTGCTTCTCTCATGACTTCTGAAGGTCCATCGTTTGACAAATCCAAAGCATTGTCTAAAGAAGATGACGAACGTGCCGCCATAGTTCCCAGACTTCCTGGGAAGATTTTGTGTATAATTTCTCTGCCCTAGCCATTCAAAGAAAATTAATATCAATAACGTGAGATAATCCCTCACCACACCAATCTATGTTTAGACTCAAGACAATTTATAAATATATACGATACATAATTAAAAATTCTGCTAAAGCTGACGATATCCTTGCACACCCCAAAACTAGGAGACAAGGGCACAATATTCTTGCACACCCACCACTGTCCAAACCGTGAGAATTTGGAGACTGAAATTAAAGAATAATTTGTGGTGAATTTCCTGCTTGTATTCATTTTAAAGTGTAAGTAGTGATGAAAGAAATGGTGGGAGTATGGGGTTTAAATTTTTTCCAAATTCGATTTAATGGTTATAAGAATAGATCTAATGCTTAAAAAAAGAGTTTATTTATTGAATAATAATAATATTATATTATTATCTATTGATTTTAAAACAGTAGTTATGACGAAAGAAATGGTCGTGTATGGGGTTTATTTATTTTCCAAATTGGATTCAATGGTTATAAGAATAGAGCTAATGGTTCGAAAAGGAGTTTGTTTATTAAATAAGAATAATATTATATTATTGAGCTTGTTTATTGAATAAGAATAATATTATATTATTAGCTATTCATTTTAATGTGTAAGTTATCATGAAAGAAATGATCTGAAATGATCTGAGTATGGGGTTTATTTATTTTCTAAATTGGATTTAATGGTTATAAGAATATATCTAATGGTTAAAAAAAGAGTTTGTTTATAGTATTATTAGTTTAGACTTATTTTTTAAGTTGTGAATTTTTTTTAAGGGTAAAATTAGAGGAAAGGTTTGTATTTAGAGATATTTGGTCTCCCTTAGAGCTTGATAGATCTGAGATAAGATGGATTTAGATATTGATAACTATTAATCAACATAGATCCATTTTAACTCTCAATATATCAAGAGTCGATAGAGACCTTTCCTCAGGTTTTGCACTCAAAAAAAACTTTGCACCTGAAGAGATTAAATTTAATAATATTAATATTATAGTTAATTTAATAATATTAATATTATTTAACAATATTATTATTATTAATCTTTTAATTATAATACTAGGGTTAATAAAAAAATTTATGGTATTAATAATAATTTGGCCCATAGGCATCACCTAAATAAAACCTATTTTTTGAGTGTTAGTAAGTATAAAGAGGTTCATGGAGTAATATAAAAAGATGTTTTATTTATTTACCATACCTCGGGTTTATTTATATTTTTATTTAAGCATGGGGGTTTTCGTAGTGCATTATATTAGATATCATTTTCTGATTCAACCGTGTTACGTAAGTCATTCAATTATGACTACCTCTCATGGAAATGGTTATAGATGAATGACTTACTCAATGCAGTTGAATCCCAAAATGATATCTAATCTATTTTTATTTATTTATCATATTTCTTTTATTTACCATGATATTTGGCCCATAGGCTTGGTACATAAATGAGAACACATATAATTGATAAGAAGAAATCAATCACACATAACACAGAAGAATTTACCCGTGGAAACCCTAAGCCTAGAATCCCAACCGTGTATTATCATACAAGTGGAAATATAGTCCGGCTTACCCAAAGCCTTAGCTCTATCATCCAAGCCTCCTATTTCCTTGTGAAGTTTCCTTGGGGTCTAGTGTTGCCACCTGTGTGAATTGGCCTCTTCACACACTCACTAACCTCTGATCTAACTGTACAAACGTGAAAGAGATAAATCTTCATCATGAATGAGCTTCCTTTATAGGAAAAATATTCATCCAACTAATAGCACACTATCTCTTCTCTGATCTCAATTGGGTCTTTGACAGAACTGACATGCATTAGTTATCCATAAGTGAGTACACAATTATCTAAAAATAATAATTGTCACATGCATGCAAGCATCAACAAACTATATCTCATTAATTTAACGACTTGTTAAATTAATCTAACTGAACTTGACCAAGTTAAACTAAGCCAACTGATCCTCTCAATATAGAACTCATTCTTAATTCCTCAATCAGTCGAGCAAATCAACGACACATTCCCCAATTAGTGGAGAATTAATTACTTAATATTCAAACTTGTTAGTAAGACCAAATTCGAATTTACATCCTATAGATAGATGACGGACTGCTATAAATAGGAAGGGACCATGAAATGCTATTTTTAGAAGATGTTATCTTTAGTAGTTTCACCTCTCACCCAAGGTGGCCAAAATGTTCACTAGCCAAATTGCTATTTTTAGAAATGCTATTTTTAACAGTTCTATTTTTAGAACTTTCTAAATTTAGCATTTCTTGTTGCACACTTTCCAACACTCCCTCTCAACAAGAAAGGCTTTCTCTTGAACCTGATCTTGTAACTCTGGAATGTTCTGCATGCAACACATCTACCAAGTGTTGTTGCTCGAGCAACACTCAGAACAAAAAAACTCTCAACTATCCACTCTGTCGGGCTAGAAACATACTTTGGTGTTGAAGCTTTACCTGCTGCTGACAAGTGCTCCCTCTCTGAACTCTGCTCTACTGCAACATCTCCATGTATCTCACACCATTGCACTCTTCTATGTGCTACTCTACACTGTGCAACACACTTGTGCCTCTCGCATTGCTACAGACTGCATGCTTTGTACTGTCCTGGGATTCCCTACAGTGTAGCTCTCTCTGCCACTCAATCCGCATCCGTCTCTACCCAATAATTCAGTTCATAATACTCCACATCGGGGCTCCCGTAGCAGGGTCTCATCCATGAGGTTGGGTACCTCAAGGATCTTGACCCTATTCCTTGGAATGATCACTCCACATTGCGCACCTCCTACGTGGAGGTATAGCTGCATGTGATGATTGATCCCTCAGCCCACCTCACTCGAAGTTTCCCCATAGTGGATGTCTCCGCATGAGTAGATGTCTCTACTTGATCTCCCCTCAGCATCCCCTATTATAGCTTCTCCACAACTTCCTAAATTTGTTGCACCAATCGTGGCTCCTCCATAATTGTCTGAGAGTTGTTCTAGCTCTACATGTTGAGAGGTAGTTTACTTTCCCTCTCAACGACCAAGTATTTAACCTTTACCTTGCTCCTCAAGGATTTAGATGTATCTTGTACCTCAAGTGCATGTAGGTTCTTGGCTAGCAAACCAATCTATTTCCACTTTCTCGTTGTCACAAAATTTTCTAGAAAAAGCGCTGATTTTAAATTAGCAATATCTCCCTCATTTGAACTCAGATTCAGCCGATATTTTTTTTGGGGGTATTTTTCCACAAGGGATCCAAATCTGGGTTGCAGGCATCTTGGTGAATTTGTTGTAGGGTTGAAACTAGATTACAAAGGAGAAGGAGGCTGTTAGCAATGGCAGTTGAATCTCAGGCTCGGTCTAGTCACGATGCAAAGGATACTACTATAGGTTTCCTTGAAAAAGTGTTGGAAAGGATGGAGGAATTGGAATATTTCTAGACTAATAAGGTGGTCTTGGTTGTGAAGGATCAAGAGGCCAATTCGAAGATGAAGGAAGAGCTCGAGGAACTCCAGACTCAACACGAGTAAACTGATCTTATGTGTACACAACTTGAACTAAGGATCAAGAAGGTTAAAGAAGAAAGGGACTAGGGTCTTGCAGAGATCATGGAATTGAAGAAATCTCTTGACAAAGTAGAGATGAGATTGCAGTGTTGAAGAAGGTCGTGAGGTATAACTCAAGTGGAGGAGTGCCTCATGTGAAATTCAATGAACCAGAACCTTTCAATGGTACAAGAAGTGCAAAGACTCTTGGCAACTTTCTATGGGACATGGAGCAATACTTGGAATGATTGGGTCTATCTGATAATGAGACAAAGGTCAAGGTAGCTGCTCAGTTCATGAAAAAGGATGCTAAGATGTGGTGGTGAAGACGGATGGATCAGATTGCCAGTGGCAGTGCTGATCACATTACTTCGTGGGATGAGATGAAGAAACCTTTGCAAACCCATTTCATTCCTCAGGATGAAACGTGGGAAGAAAGGATGAAGATAAAGTTCATAAAGTAGACAGGGAACCTTCAGACATATCAGCGGGAGTTTTCAAGTGCGGTTCTGGAACTTCCTAACATGGCGAAGAGGGACAAGGTGTTCAATTTCATTATTGGGTTGAAGCCTTCGGCACGCAATGAACTGAAGAGGCAGAGGATTAGAACACTTGAATAAGCTTTTGCTAATGTGGACAGGTTGGTGGAGCATTATGATGAGACTTCTGATGATAGGAAGAAGAAGTTTGACAAGCCAAAAGATAAGAAGAAAGAGGCTGCTTCGAAATCGGATGATAATTCGAAAATGAAGAAAGCCTTGAAGTGTTGGATATGTGTGGGACCACATACGGTAAACAATTGCCCTTCTAGAATGAAAGTGGCTACGATTTCACAATCTAATGTGAAGAATGAAGAAGCTTCTATGAGGATGATGCAGATATTCAGGGTTGCTGCTACTACAAGGGTTGCTCGTGACGAAGTGACAGTGGTGACAGGTACTTGCAGGTGAAAGACGTTGGTGAACACTTCCTGATAAGTGTTGCATCAAAGAATTGGGTTGCAGGCATCTTGGTGAAGCTGTTGTAGGGTTGAAACAAGATTGCAAAGGAGAAGGAGGTTGTTAGCAATGGCAGTTGAATCTCAGGCTGGGTCTAGTCATGGTGCAAAGGATACTACTATAGGTTTCCTTGAAAAAGTGTTGGAAAGGATGGAGGAATTCGAAGCTTTCTGGACTAAGAAAGTGGACTTGGTTGTGAAGGATCAATAGGCCAATTCGGAGATGAAGGAAGAGCTCGAGGAACTCTGGACTCAACAAGAGTACACTGATCTTATGTGTACACAACTTGAAGTAAGGATCAAGGAGGTTGATGAAGCAAGGGAATAGGGTCTTGCAGAGATCGTGGACTTGAAGAAATCTCTTGACAAACCAGAGATGAGATCACAATGTTGAAGAAGGTCGTGAGGCATAACTCAAGTGGAGGAGTGCCTCATGTGAAATTCAAGGAACCAGAATCTTTCGATGGTACAAGAAGTGCAAAGATTCTTGGCAACATTCTATGGGACATGGAGCAATACTTGGAACGATTGGGTCTATATGATGATGAGACAAAGGTCAAGGTAGTTGCTCAGTTCATGACAAAGGATGCTAAGATGTGGTGGTGAAGACGGATGGATCAAATTTCCAGTGGCAGTGCTGATGACATTACTTCGTGGGATGAGATGAAGAAGGCTTTGCAGACCCATTTCAGACTTCTGATGATAGGAAGAAGAAGTTTGACAAGCCAAAAGATAAGAAGAAAGAGGATGCTTCGAAATCGGATGATAATTCGAAAATGAAGAAGGCGTTGAAGTGTTGGATATGTGCGAGACCACATACGGTGAAGAATTTCCCTTCTAGACTGAAAGTGGCTACGATTGCATAATCTAATGTGAAGAATGAAGAAGCTTCTATGGGGATGATGTAGATACTCGGGGCTGCTGCTACTACAGAGGTAATCTCTCGGAGGGATCCCGAAAGGAATAAGTTGGAGTATGCTTGGATGAAGGTTGGAGATGTTGATGTACTCACTATGGTGGATAGTTAGGCCTCTCACAACTTCAGGGGAGAAGATACTGTGAGAAGAATTATGCAGAAATTTGTACCAGTGAAGGAACAAATGAAGACAGTCAATTCTCCTCCTGCTGAAGTTCTTGGTGTAAATGAAAAGGTGGACACAACACTTGGTGAGTGGACAGGGAAGGTCGACTTCACTATAGTGTGGATAGATGACTATGAGGCTGTGCTAGGAATGGAATTCAAGAAACATTTTGATGCTATGATTATACCACATTTGAAGAAGTTGTACACCTAGGATGGAAGGGAGGATGTACCCATTGGTGTGCCTACAGTTGGAGTGACAAGTCCTGATTGTAAGTTGGGAGTGATGCAAATGGAGGACGAGAAGCGGATGGAAGATATGAGTAAGCGGTTGTCCATGGTTGAGACAAAGCTTACTAAGCAGTCATTGGTCCTCAAGACTCTATCAGATAGTATCTTGGATTTGTCAAGAAGGCTAGAAGAAGTCGAGGATGATGATGATGATGATGAGGCATATGTGAGGCCGAATGTCCAAGAGGAGGATAGGGTCATTTATCTACAGAGGATGGAGATAGAAGATTGAGTTGATTAGTGAGGTTGAGCCTTTAGGCTCTACTCCCTCCACATCTTCTTAGATGGATAAGAAGATGGGGATAATTGTTAATTGCTCATGGCAGTGAGTCCTTAAAATAGGTTGAGCAGGTATGAAAAATGGTGTAGGGATGGCTTGCCATTAAGCATCATGACATGTTGCAGATGGGATGGAGTTTCCATGGACTTGAGCATGGTGAGATTCTTGGTGAGTCCGAGATGTGGCAGAATCCGAGATAGACTGGTGAAGGCATAAGGAGGGACATTATTGTGATTTGAGTGTGACAGTTGGACTGATCACGCGACAAGTTCAAGTCATGGGAGCTAGCAGTGTACCAAAGAGATGTTGAGATCAGGTAGACGAGGAGGGCAATTTACATGATGAGGACCACACATGGTGGAGATGGTAGTTCTACATATGTTGCAGGGATGTTTGCAGTATGTGGAGGAGTTGACATCATGGACCGAGGATGAGATGGACATTGATATTGGTCTTGGTGGATGGCTACCAGGATGGTATTTTGTCGAGGACGGCAATGATTTCAGGAGCAGGAGGATGTAAGGACCTACGATCCTTAAACGTATAATAACCAGTGGGCAAGAATGTTTATATGGTCTAGAGTATGTGTTAACACATATGGAGGCTGACTGGATGTTAGGGGCTTTTGCGATGGAGCAAGGGAGTGGGAGAGGTCGGCTGGGCAAGCCACGACCTCCCCTTACAACGCATATATATTGGTTGTGCGTGGAGCTAATTCCAACAACCAATCCAACGCTCAAACATCTTCACTCTAAGGGAGAAAGGCACAGGTTTAGTGCGCAGTACTGAGGAGGAAGGTGCAGATTTGGATGCGGCCATTCTTGGGCACGGTTGCACGGAGGTGACTCGCTTTATCTCGGTTGTGGCTCAAGGTGTAGGCAAGAGCACCCGGTGGTTGGGTGAGGGCATGCACGGGTGTGTGGCGCTTGACGGACGGTTGAGGCGTGCATGGGTGTGGCGCTCGGTTTGTGCCAAGGTGCCTGACGATGAAACAGAGGAGCACCCGGTTTGTGTGACGACTTGGCAATGGTGTCCTGGCGACTCGGGTGAGCACCCGCCCATCATGCAAGTGTGCACGGTGACTTGGTGAAGTGTTGAGATTGTGGACGGAGGTGTGTCTCAGTTGAAGGCAAATGTGTGTGGTGACCTTGAGGTGTGCCCGAGTTGTGAAACAACACGATTGTGCAACAACGTGAAGGAAGCATTGGTGAGTCGTGCGGCGACCTGCCGACGAGTTAGGCAACCGTGTTTTGCCTTGCATTGTAAATTTGGCTAAGTACGAAACTTGTGGTTTCCAAGTATACTTGTAAAGCTTTGTAAACTGTTGTATAATATATTGTTGGGCAGACTCATTGTTCAGGGAGGTGCCCCTCCCTTTATACTGTGCAATTGTGTTCAACATTTATAATTGTTGTTGATAATGAATGTGTATGGGTGTTCATTGGTATAAAGGATAAAGATATAATATTTGGTTGGGAAACACAAACTAAGTGGGAATAAGTGCTTACGCGTAGTCCACGAACATAAGTATTGGTGAAAAGAAAGTGTTAGGTGGTGCCGCACCTGGCCAAGAGTGGTTGAAAGACTACCACTGGCTTGGGTGTGTGACAACCAGGCATGTGTTACCCACCCATGTATCATCATTAACAATATTTTCACTGCCTATGTGCTTCGACGACGGACGAGTATTACTAGAATTACCTTCCCTGATCCTCGAGGCAAAGGCTTCTGGAGGTAGAGTGACGCTGGGAGCACCGCCCCTTTCAAGCCTCTCCCCCTTCCATTTCTCTTTCCTTCCCTCTACCATAAACTTCTCACTACTCTGAGAGTGCCTGAGAAGGCTTAGACTCCATGCGTACCATAATTTGAGGCGAATATTCTTCTTCAGTGAAGAGAATAGCGATATTGGTTGAGATTACAGACCTGTTAAGATTGCTCTGAAACTTGAAGTGAGTGGTCTGAAACACATTATGTGGAATTGGTCTGTGAGCAGGGCTAAGACAAGGCAAACCCACAGGAGAAGAGGGCAAAGTAACAGTAGGCAGTGTAGGATTCACAAAGCGGCGGCTGCAGTCCTCGACTCCCCTAGAAGTGACTCCTCATTTTTTGGCGTACCATGATGAGGAGATTAAGGAGAGGTAGAGAAAAAGCAGTGGAAGAGATGAGAAAATTGTAATGCAGCACAGAAAACCACTTCACGCGAAGACAACATGCCTGTTAAGAGACAACGAATTCATAATAGGTAATAAAGTAAGAGCTCTTTTGGAAAGAGTATTAAATGGAAACCAACAAAGAAATTGATGGTGTATTACAAATGATAGCATGATATGTAATAGAAAATTAATAGAAGAGGACTCAACAATCATCAAATAATTTACTAATTGTGCATTCCTTTTCAGGTACCCTATATGGCTAATCTTTTAAACTAAGAAGAGGGTCCAATTTTTACAACATACACAATTGGATATGAAACTCATTTAACCTAGAAATGACCCTCTTTATGTTTTTTCATTTCAAAGAAAACCTTTGGTGACAAAATGAATTAAGTGAGACTCAATACCAACATTTGTAAATGAGCCAACGAACGGCTAGACATAATGCAAATAAAGCAGCATGAATGACAAAGATTTAATGAGATGAGCTTGTAACAGGAGGTTGTAGAAAATTCAATATATTGCAAATAATTGTCATTGAGTTATGGCACATTTACATATTGTCAATACTTTTATTAAAATATTGAAGGCCCTCATGTGATAGGTGTTATTGGAAAGCAAGGAAGGTAGTTTGCAATTTTACAATAGAGGTTATGTGTTATGTGTATTCCATTACAAAAGAAACAAAAGTTCAAAAGTATATGGATATTCTTTTGAAGACAATGGTAAACAAATACTACCTTATCATTAACTTGGGCAAGGAAAATCCATAGTATTGACCTGATAAATTAGACTAGAGCTAGACAATGTGGGTTCTTGTTGTAGGATGAAAATTTAGGCAATTGTTTTTGGGAGAGCTAATGAAGATAATAACAAGCCTTTAAATTATCAAGGTTTTATCATATTATTAAGACCTATAGCAAGGAGAAACTTCATCAACCCAAAAACCAAGTAAACATTCAACAATGGGAACTATGAACAAAGGGGGTTTCCATATTGCATGTTGAGTGGGATATTTAAACAAAATTTGGGTGACAGTGGAGCGATTCAAGGGGAAAATAAGTTTCCCCAAGACATTATGTCTCATATCATGTTGGGTTTGTGCATTTATCTAGTAGGGTGGCCCCAATTGAATAAGGTCATATGGGCTTTCGCATCCCCTAGGTGCAAAGCATGAGTAGCTAGAGTGTTTAGAACCCCAACTTTGTGGTCATACTCATATATTATCTTTATACTAATTGTTGAAATAATATATTTCCTACAAGTTAATTTTGACCACCGTAATGTGATGGACGTTGTAAGCGATGGCCATAATCTTGCTGCTTTTGGTAAATTCTTGTTCGCATACCGACCACCATTACCATATCTGAAGAAATGTTCTTGAGATAACAGTGCAGGTACAACCATGTTTGCAGGGTGACCACCATTAACATATCTGAAGAAACATTGTGGATGTAACAGTGCACCTAGGTCAGGTGCAGCCATGTTTGCTAGCTGGCCACCATTACCATATCTGACGAAATGCTGTGGAGGTAACGGTGCAGGTGCAACCATGTTTGCAGGCTGACCACCATTACCATATATGACGAAATGTTGTGGAGGTAACGGTGCAGCTACAGCCATGTTTGCACGCTGACCACCATTACCATATCTGACGAAATGTGTTGGAGGTGAGGGTGGGAGTACAACTATGTTTGCAGGCTGACCACAACTACCGTATCTGAAGAATTCTTGAGGAGGTGACATTAGATATGGAGTTGATGGTGCAGGTACAACCATGTTTGAAAACTGACCACGATTACCATATCTAATAAAATGTTGTGGAGGTAACGGCGCAGGCACACCCATGTTTTCAAGCTGACCAACATTACCATTTCCGACGAAAATCAGTGGAGGTAACGATTCAGGTACAACCATGTTTGAAAATTGAACACCATTACCAAATTTGAAAAAATCCTGGGGAGGTAACGTTGGATTTAGAGGAATTCTTGCAAGCTGATTACGATCTTTGTGGAATTGCGGGGAAGCTAGTGGTGGAGGTGCATGCATATTTGCGAGTTGATCACCGTGTGTGTTGAATTCTGGTCGATGTCTAATTTTGGATCGAAGAAAACATGTTGTGAGAGGTTGTTGAATTTGAGTTATCAGGGGAGGTCCAATTGCCGAATCAAGCAACTCAGGATTCTTGTCTACCAACTCCTTCAATGCTTCCTCCTTAGCAACCAGAGCCTCATTGTCTCCTGGCTCATAAAAATGGGAACACTTGTTGCATCTTGGACAAAATTTCCCTTCTTCTCTACTATCCGGCACTGTCATACACATACAAAAATGAGAAGAGTCAACGCCTGAAAGTGTCTTTCTGCAAAGGTAACACATTGTGTTTCCACACCTACACGTCAATCTATTGCATCCGTACTCTTTTATTAACTCCACCAAGCAATTATTACATTTTATTATCACACCATTTGCCATCCTCTCTTCAACTTTCCTACGAAGTTCCATTTCAGCTGATTTTTTATCAACCTCTTGACAACGTAGTGGTAAGTGACTCACCTTCTTGCATTGGATACATGAAGACTTTAGACATTTTGGGTTTGGACAGTCCAGGGCTTGTACACACGTGTCTATTTCATATGGAATGTTACAAAATGGGCAATAAACAAAATTTTCAATGTGGGCTTCTTCAACTACATCTTGGGCCACACGATATTCATATTTTTCAAGAACATCATTTGGGATAACTTTCCTAATCTCCTGCAAAAGAATTGACTGTTTGCAGGGATAAATATCCATGCAGGATAGAGAGACATTTGGATGTGCTATCAGAACTCCAAAAATGATTTCATCAACCTACCTCCTATGCCCATCTCTACATTGTACCATATTTTCATATTGATATTCCAAATAGCAGCAAGCACATAGGAAAGACGTTTCGACTACTTGTGTCTCTGCTTCTAAATTCTCTGAAGTCCCAACTCTTCCACGAACCAATTCTTGAAATCACCTAATCCTCTCATTATTGCCTTACCCTTATCTTTCTGGTAAGATGATCTTTCTGCTTCTGTGCTCTTGCTTTGATGGTCACTTGCTACTTTAATGATGGCCTCAATCTCCTGTTTTTGGGAATTTCTTCTAAAAGATGATCTTTATTCTTCATTTCTCTCCCTCTCAGGATCCCTTTCAAGCCTCTCCCCCTTCCCTTTCTCCTGCCATCCCTCTACCATAAACTGCTCACTGTTCTGACTGCCAGCCTCTCTGAGAGCGCCTTGAGAAGGCTCAGACACCATGCGCACCATAGTTTGAGGCGGAGATTCTTCTTCAGTGACGAGAATAGTGATATTGGTTGAGATTACAGGCCTGTTAAGATTGCTCTGAAACTTGAAGTGAGTGGTCTGAAATGCATTATGCAGAATTGGTCCATGAGCAGGGCTAAGAGGAGGAAAATCCACAGGAGAAAAGGGAAAAGTAACAGGAGGGAGTGTAGGATTCACAAAGCGGGCGGCCGCAGTCCTCGACTCCCCCAAAAGCGACTCATCATTTTGTGGCATACCATGATGAGAAGATTAAGAAGAGGCAGAGCAAAACCGGTGGTAGAGACGAGAAAATAGTAATGCAGCACAAAAAACCACTTCACGCGAAGACAACAGGCCTGTTAAGAGACAACAAATTCATAATTGGTAATAAAGTATGAGCTCTTTTGGCAAGAATATTCAATGGAAACCAACAAAGAAATTGATCATGTATTACAGATGATAGCATGATATGTAATATAAAATTAATAGAAGAGGACTCAGCAATCATTAAATAATTTACTAATTGTGCGTTCCTTTTCAGGTACCCTATATGGCTAATCTTTTAAACTAAGAGGAGGGTCCAATTTTTACAACATACACAATTGGATATGAAACTCATTTAACCTAGAAATGACCCTCTTTTTGTTTTTTCATTTCAAAGAAAACATTCGGTGACAAAATGAATTAAGTGAGACTCAATACCAACATTTGCAAATGAGGCAACGAACGGCTAGGCATAATGCAAATAAAGAAGCATGAATGACAAAGATTTAATGAGATGAGCTTGTAACAAGAGGTTGTAGAAAATTCAATATATTGCAAATAATTGTCGTTGAGTTATGGCACATTTACATATTGTGAAGATTTTTATTAAAATATTGAAGCTCCTCATGTGATAGGTGTTATTGAAAAGCAAGGAAGGTGGTTTGAAATTTTACAATAGAGGTTATTTGTTATGTGTATTCCGTTACAAAAGAAACAAAAGTTCAAATTATATGGATATTCTTTTGAAGACAATGGTAAACAAATACTACCTTATCATTAACTTGGGCAAGGAAAATCCATAGTATTGACCTGATAAATTAAACTAGAGCTAGACAGTGTGGGTTCTTGTTCTAGGATGAAAATTTAGGCAATTGTTTTCGGGAGCTCTAATGAAGACAATAACAAGCCTTTATATTATCAAGTTTTTCTCATATTACTAAGACCTATAGCAAGGAGAAAATTCATCAACCCAAAAACCAATTAAACATTCAACAATAGGAACTATGAACAAAGGGAGTTACCATATTGCATGTTGAGTGTGATATTTAAACAAAATTTGGGTGACAGTGGAGCGATTCAAGGGGAAAATAAGTTTCCCCAAGACATTATGTCTCATATCAAGTTGGGTTTGTGCATTTATCTAGTAGGAATGGCCCCAATTGAATAAGCTCATATGGGCTTTCACATCCTCTAGATGATTTTTGTTAAAAATTTGCAAAGCATGAGTAGCTAAAGTGTTTAGAACCCCAGCTTTGTGGTCATGCTCATATATTATCTTTATACTAATAGTTGAAATAATATATTTCCTACAAGTTCATTTTGAGCACTATTTTGGTTAGTTTAAACTACTTTTCAATTATTATAATAAATATGTTAAACCATGATTTTCTTTAGCATTGCAAAAAGAAGTTGTTAGCTTACTTTATCATGATTCATTTCATTTTTTGTAATATAATAGTTTACTATAGGGTTTTCTTTGTTTTCTCTTATTGGCATATATACAAATTAATGAGACTATTAAAACAATAATGAATAGTGGAAATATTTTCTTCATAAACCCTAAGGACAGGAAAAGGATCTATTTAAACATTAGTACGGATGCAAAAATGAATATCTAGATGGATCCTTTTGATCTCCTTATTCACTTTGTTTTGCAAGGACACTAAATTTTGTTGCATAATAGAAAGTGAAATCATTTGAATGCATTAAAAGAAAACTTCACTACAATTTGTATTTTTCAAGGTCCTTGGTGGGAGATTCATTTTAACATCCATATTAATGTACTGAAAAAAAAATTGGGTTGTTTTGAGTTAAAAAGTAAAGCAATTTCATCAATTTACTTATTCGCAATAGTTTGTGTCATACAAAGCTAAATTACACATTAGTAAAGAAAAAATCCTCGCAACAATCTATGACCCAAGTAAGACATTCATTAAATATTCATTCTTTCTTGATATAGATTGTGATTCCATTCTATATAAATAAAAAGAAAAATATTATATTATTATAGTAGTCTCATTTCACAACACTCCAAGGGGATATAAAAATAAATAGTTTTGTACAATTTTTTAATCAAAGTTAATCAATATTACATAAACTTGTACATAACACCTACTTAGATAAACATCCCTCTACCATCTTAGAAACTTTTCTAGCTCATACAACCAACTATTTGGCAATTTAAAAATGAAAAGAATGCAAAATCATTACGCTAAAAAGCTAAACTTCCGTGTGAAACATGACGGTGGAAAAGGCCTAAAGAATCTTGGGAAGAAAGGGTATGTACATTTTGCACATCAGAAAAACATGTCATTTTGGAATGTGAAGCATTCAACCCTAAAGGACCTTGGGAAGAAAAGGTGTGTACATTTTGCAAGTGGGAAAAACATTTCATTTTGGAATGTGATGCATTCAACCACATCAGAGAAGGTTATGAGAACATGTTAGCATTAGTTTCTTGGCACTGTCTTTTTATCAAGGGTATTGTTAGAAGGTTGGGTTAGCTCATCATCAATTTGAATCGGAAAAGCACTGAATTGCAAAGACCAAAGAACAGGGAAACTAATGGTCTCATAAACTATTTTTAGTCTCGTGAAGCTTAAAACATCATTTCATATGCATGTCAAATATCAACCTTTTAACCTACTACTCTATTACAAATTAGGAACCACTTGGGTGTCACCACCCTGCCTTGATATAATTATTCATTTTGATGGACACAAAAGAATGATTAAATGCCATGTTAGAATACTAATTCAATTGTGTTGTTGGCCATTCAAACAAGAATAAAATTCGGAAATACTTATTTGTCACCACACTGCCTCGATATGATTATTCATTTTCATGGACACGAAAGAATAATTAAATGCCATGTCAGGATACTAATTCCATTGTGTGGTTAGACATTCAAACGAGAATAAAATTCGGGACTACTTGTGTGTCACCACCCTGCCTCGATATGATTATTCATTTTCATGGACACAAAAGAATCATTAAATCCATGTCAGAATACTAATTTAATTGTGTTGGATAAGAGTAATTTGCACACGCTTCCAATAAAAACAATGACTTAGCAAACTTCAAAAATTTTATTCATTAAATGCTTAAAACACTGGTTCTAATTACTGACCACCGTAATGCGATGGACGTTGTAAGAAACGACCATAATCTTGCTGCTCTGGAAAATTCCTGTTGGCATACCGACCACCATTACCATATCTGACAATGCGGTGGAGGTAAGGCTGGGAGTATAACTATCTTTGCAGGCTGACCACAACTACCATATCTGAAGAATTCTTGAGGAGGTGACGTTAGATATGGAGTTGAAGGTGCAGGTAGAACCATGTTTCAAAACTGACCAACGTTACCATATCTGAAAAAATGCTGTGGAGGTAACGGTGCAGGCACACCCATGTTTTCAAGCTGACCAACATTACCATTTCTGACGAAAAGCAGTGGAGGTAATGATTCAGGTACAACCATGTTTGAAAAATGACCACCATTACCAAATCTGAAAAAAAAACTGGGGAGGTAACGTTGGATTTAGAGGAATTCTTGTAAGTCGATTACGATCTCTGTGAAATTGCGGGGGAGCTAGAGGTGGAGGTGCGTGGATATTTGCCAGTTGATCACCGTGTGCATTGAATTCTGGTGGATGTCTAATTCTGGAGCGAAGAAAACATGTTGTGAGAGGTTGTTGAATTTGAGTTATCAAGGGAGGTCCAATTGTCGAATCAAGCAACTCAGGATTCTTGTCTACCAACTCCTTCAATGCCTCCTCCTTAGCAACCAGAGCCTCATCATCTCCTGGCTCATAAAAATGGGAACACTTATTGCATCTTTGACAGAATTTCCCTTCTTCTCTACTATCTGGCACTGTCATACACATACAAAAATGAGAAGAGTCAACGCCCTAAAGTGTCTTTCTGCAAAGGTAACACATTGTGTTTCCACACATACACGTCTAGCTATTGCATCCGTACTCTTTTATTAACTCCACCTCGCAATTATTACATTTTCTTATCACAACATTCGCCATCCTCTCTTCAAATTTCCTATGAAGTGCCGTTTTAGCTGATTTTTTATCAACCTCTTCACAACGTAGTGGTAAGTGACTCACCTTCTTGCATTGGATACATGAAGACTTTAGACATTTTGGGTTTGGACAGTCCAGGACTTGTACACACTTGTCTATTTCATATGGAATGTTACAAAATGGGCAATAAACCAAATTTTCAATGCGGGCTTCTTCAACCACAACTTGGGCCACACGATATTCATATTTTTCAAGAACATCATTTGGGATAACTTTCCTAATCTCTGGCAAAAGAATTGACTGTTTGCAGGGATAAATATCCATGCAGGACAGAGAGCCATTTGCATGTGCTCTCAGAACTCCAAAAATGATTTCATCGACCTACCTCCTTATAATTTAAAACAAAAAAGATTCCCATCTCTACACTGTACCATATTTCATATTGATATTCCCAATAGTAGCAAGCACATAGGAAAGACGTTTCGACTACTTGTGTCTCTGCTTCTAAATTCTCTGAAGTCCCAACTCTTCCATGAACCAATTCATTGAAATCACCTAATCCTCTTGTTATTGTCTTACCCTTCTCTTTCTGGTAAGATGATCTTTCTACTTCCGTGCTCTTGCTTTGATGGTCGCTTGCTACTTTAATGATGGCCTCAATCTCCTATTTTTGGGAATTTCTTCTGAAAGATGATCTTTCTTCTTCGCTGCTCTCCCTTTCAGGATCCTTTTGGGAATTACTAAGTTGTATCAAAGAAGATATTTCTGCTTCTCTCATGACTTCTAAAGGTCCATCGTTTGACAAATCCAAAGCACTGTCTGAAGAAGATGATGAACATGCCGTTATAGTTCCCAAACTTCCTGTGAAGATTTTGTGTATAATTTCTCTGCCCTGGCCTCTCAAAGAGAATTAATATCAATAACGCGAGATAATCCCTCACCACACCAATCTATGTTTAGAATCAAGACAATTTATAAATATATATGATACATAATTAAAAATTCTGCTAAAGCCGATGATATCCTTGCACACCCCAAAACCAGGAGACAAGGGCACAATATTCTCGCACACCCACCACTATCCAAATCGTGAGAATTTGGACACTGAAATTAAAGTGTAATTTGTAGTGAATTTCCTGCTTGTATTCATTTGAAAGTGTAAGTTATGATGAAAGAAATGGTGGGAGTATGGGGTTTATTTATTTTCCAAATTCGATTTAATGGTTATAAGAATAGATCTAATGCTTAAAAAAGGAGTTTGTTTATTGAATAATAATTAGGCCGATAGGCCTTCCTATGCATCAACAATCGTCAACACTTTTATCTTGCTCAGTTGGATCAAGTGAGACACTTTCAACCATTGATTTGAAGTGCGACTATTTTTTCCAAATACGGTTGAGTTGCCTTACTAGTTTTTCCCATTCTTTTATGTCATTCTTGAATATATTTTTACTGCTTTTTCCCTGCGAGTTGTTGTTCTTCTTCTTCTTCCCTTGCTTTTGGCAAGCACTTATTAGTATTAAGCATCTCACAGTTCTCACTTTCATCTCATCATTTTCTTCAATACTTTGCATTGCATTGGCTTGCCTTCTTTTTTGTTCAAGTGTATTTTATTTGTTGCATGGCCATGCATTTTAGATTTTACAGTGTTTTATTTTCGTTGTGTTTTTGTCTATTTTAAATTTAATTTATGTTTTTTTTTAAAAGAGTGTTTGCACAGTTTATCGTGGCAATTCTATTTTGTTGCTGTTATGTTGAAAAGAAGAGAGGTCAAAAGCAAAGGATTGCGATTGCCTTGGATATTTTAAAAGATCCCCGAATTCTCCTCGTCGATGAAGCTACCATGTCTTGGATGTAGAGTGGGAAAGTGTGGTTTAAGAAGCTCTTGATAGAATTATGGTATATAAAAGAACGTTTATTGTTGCAGATCATCTGGCTACTGTAAAAAATGCTAACATGATCGTTGTGATTTAACGTGGTTGTATTGTTGAAAATGGTAATTTGTTGAAATTCTTCAGTTTTTAACCTTTATTAACGAATAACACATATATTGACAATCTAACATCCGCTTGCTTTTAAAAAAATTCTTCTCCATCCCATTATTTACAAATATTGCTCAAACAACAAAAATTATATGATATTTTGCAATAGGCTTCGTGAGGTGTCTCTTCTTCGTTACTCATAACTCATGCAGAGCTATTAATGGACATGAGAAATGTTAATGTCAGGTTCACACTCTCATCTCATCATGAACCCATCTGGGCCAATCTCCTAGCTTATATGTTTGTAGGAAACACATCTCTTAGACGATCTATATGCAGTGGATAATTGGGAATTGGTGGTAGTTATAACTCTGTTGCTTTTTTATTTTCGTTGCCCGGTGGAGTTGGTCTCCAGGAAAATGTTCAAGTGGGAAAAAGCAAGCCAAAGAAGGGCTTCATGAATTGGCTTTCGCCCAAAAATCAGGGAGATGTCGAGGATGGTCAATTAAAACATGGGAAAAAAGTTGTTTCATGCCTAGGATCTCTCAACAAGGCAGAGACTCTAGTGTTCATACTGGGATCTATTGCAGTAGTTGTTCATGGGGTTATATTTCCTATTTCTAGTCTCATGTTTCCAATTGTTATTGCCAGTTTTTACGAACTTCCACATAAGCGTCGAAAATATGCCAGGATATGAGCACTTTTGCAAGCAACATGCCTCCTTAGGGGACCAACACAGATCTACTGTTTTGCTATTGCTGGTGACAGGCTTGTGCAACCTATATGATCATCGACATTTAACAAGATTGTTTTGTATTCTCCTTGGTTAGACATTAGGTATATCATATTGGTGATTATCCAAACTCCAAATTTGTGAAATAGGTGCAAGATTATCAGTAGATGTTGTGACAGTGTGTTGTATAGTGGGAGATGGTTTGTCACATGCTCAGAATATTTCAACAATCACAACTGGTATTGTTATAGCTTTTTCGGCAAAGTAAAAGTTGGCACTTTTCATATTAGCTCTCCTGCATCTGCTAGGTTTTCAAGGTTGAGTTCCACTGAAGTTCCTGTAGGGTTTTCCTGCTGATGCAAATGTTAGGAATGTCATTGCCTCTGAAAAGTGTACAGACTGCATATTGATAGACATGGTTTATACATCATATTAGAATATGTATGTATAATTGGACAATTTTTTAAATTGTGATTCATTGTTTAATACAAATCGGACTATCAACTGTATTCTAAAGGAGGATACTACCTTTCCTAAATAGCTTTAACCATTTTGGGATGTCAATACTATAGAAAGGGATCATATTCCAGGCCATGTATGAGGAAGCTAGTCAGGTTGCAAATGATGTTGTTGGAAGCATTCGAACCATTTCCTCCCTTTCTACCTCTCTGGTGAGCCAATGCAATGAAAAATGCTCTGCGCCCTTGACGGGGACGGCATTATGTTGTTCTTTCATGGCAAGAAGGATCGAGATTTCTGCCTTGTCTCTGAGACCAATTTACATATCAATGGGCATTTCATTGGCAAGAGCAAGAAGGAGGGTCTGAAGCGTGCTTTCACCTGGCTGCCGTCGTGCAGTCCGTTGGTATGTTGTTCGATTCCCAAAGCTTTACCTGGGTGCCACCAAGGTTTCCGAGTGGGACGATGCCCATAGTGAGCTCTCTGTCATCCTGGATGACCAGCCGATCGTCGTCCCGCAAGCCCGGGGGCATCGAGTTGGAGTCTGTGGTTGGACACAACTTCCCTGAATATTAACAGGCATGGGAAATAATTTAATTTAGTTCAAGAATGTATATATTTTAATACTATGTTATATCAACAAGCATGGGAAATAATTTAATTCAGTTCAAGAATCTATATATTTTAATATTGTGTTATATATTTTAATGTATATACTATAGTCAATTATGGATGCAATTTAATTCAGCAATGCACATACAACAGTTAGGATGGAATTTGAATGGTCCAGATTATCAATATTATAACTATTTAGTCTTAAAACTATGAGAATTTAGATGAAAGTTTTTCTGATTAATGACATAAATAGAATTTGGTGGACGTTTAGAACCAACTAATCTAGTTCATCTTTAGGACAAGGTGGTTCATCTTCACCTTGTCATAAAGATGAACCATATTAGTTAGTTCGAAACTTCAACCAAATTCCAAATATGTGATTAATCTGAAAAATTTTCTTTTACATTATAGATCACAAAAATCTTATATCTAACTCTGATAATAGAGTTAAGTATTCAAATTAAATATATTGAAACGTGCGATAAAAACTGCTGAGTTAAATGCAATGTTTGTTCGAAGCTCTATCATAATGAAGGTTTCAGATCTCAGTGCAATCCTGGCCCTTCAAGTGTATTCTTAAATATCTATCATTCATACTTTTTTGGTTCGTTTATCTTTGTGCATGACATATTATTTTTGTGATTCTATCTATCTATCTATCTATCTATCTATATTATATATATATATATATATATATATATATATATATATATATATATATATATATATATATATATATATATATATATATATGCAATATGTGTAATATATTATTATAGTTTTTTTTTTATTATTTCAAAGTGATTATTGTTTGTAAATTATTTGTGTATTTTTAGGATTATATGTCAAAGTATTTTGTAAAAGTTTTTTTTTTTTTTTTAATTAGAGTATTTTTTTTGTCATTTTGCTGGTATAATTGAAAGGAAGTTAGACTAGGTTAGAGTTTATATTAATTCAAAATCTATTACATTGAGTGCAATTTTTTTTTTTTAAGTAAAAAGATATCTGGTTTCTCTTAGTACTTGGTAGTTCCTAAATTAGGATAGATTTAGATTGGTTAATAACAAGCTACTTTACATCCTTTCTTCATTAAAGTTTAATAAGACAAGTATATTCCATTTATAGAAATATGAAATATGAAAGATACTTTTATAAAGAAATATGCATGTAGTTATTTAGTTTACTTTATTTTTTTCCCTCTCTTAATAGTAGATAGACAACCTTTTAAATACATAAAATAAGTTAATGTAGTATGTTTTCTTAAAAATATGATGCATTTTAATAAACTTATGAATAAGATTATGGAAGTCTCACACTTTTATAAATCATAAATCATTTTTTTCTAAAATCTCTATTAATTTTGATAAAATTCCTTATTTTTTTAATAGATCACTATGAATTAATTAACATATGGAATATAGAAAAGAAATATAAATGATTTTTTTTTAATCACTATGAATTAATTAACACATGGAATATAAAAAAGAAATATAAATGAACTTTCCACTATAAATTAATTAACATATGGAATAAAAAAATATAAATAAATTTTCATTTACATTAAAAAAAAGGGGATTGATTCATGAGATTTTGTCTCAACTATATTTGTATTAAGATTGATTCATCAAATATTATTTCAACTATATTTATTGCAAATATCAAGATCTTCACCAAAGCATGAATATCTCATTGTGTTACAAGATTTCTCTTTTTATTAAGTAAAAAGAAATAATATTTATATGTAGCTAAAGCACTAAGAGGTCACAAAGGCGGTGATAATAATACAACGAAAATAAATCACTATAAAAACCAATGTAAAATCCAACGTAGTGGCGTTGGACTCCAATCAAAGAGGCGGTGATAATAATAATGGTGGCTAGGAAGAGAAGCTGGTTCTGGATCCTAACTTAGTTGTAGTATTCGATCTGGTAATAGTGGCGCATTGCTTTGGTGGGAAGGAAAGAACGGAGAAAGAACGGAAGAAGATTTTATTAGAAGGTGGATTCGATTGTTATAAGATAATCACCATTCCTCATTTCCAGTCTATGATTGAAGCGTTCCCTTCTTGATTATCTGCTCTTTATGGGCTCATTTTTAGTATTTACAGTGTTAAAATGCAATCAAATTATTGTATTTAAAAAATAAACGAAGATTTATCAAGGCCTTATGGAGATATGAAACATCCATAGCTAGTGATTTTCTTTAGTCTTACCTCGCACTCCTAAGAAGACAATGCATTAATGGGTCGAGGATCCGTAGACAATGATGTCCTTTTGTCTTTTACCTCTCTTTGAGTAGATAATGTATTAACTGGTTAGGGGGTTTTATTTTTTATGGTTCTATTATGGCTCATGAATGGATGTGTTTATGGATTGAAATTTAAGGAAAATATGGGTTTACTGTAGCATATGAATGGATGCATCCAACCATTGAAATAGGATGCATCCAAGCATTGAAATTTCAGAAGTTGGGCTTATTGTGCATATGAAATGGCATGTGTTCATGCTTTTGAAATTTTACTCAGAGAAAAGAAAAGATGGATTTGGTATTGCATATGAATGAGATGTATTCTTCGTATATGTTTCGCCATCTATAGAGGTTTCTTGATTTTGGGTACTTAACTTAACCTCTTGATTTTGGGTAATTAACTTACTCTAAAATGAAATAAGGCATTCAATGTGTTCCTTGTAAAATAGATATAAACAAAACATCTAAAGAAAAGTAATTGCACAGTGATCTAGTCCATGAAAACAAGTTTTTCCACAAACCAATTATCTCTTCTAGAAAAATTCAACAATTCCAATTTAATAAACCTATCGGCCTCTCTTTGTACCTTTTGGGACAATTGCTAGTAATATTATATTATTATCTATTGATTTTAAGCAGTAAGTTATGACGAAAGAAATGGTCGTGTATGGGGTTTATTTATTTTCCAAATTGGATTCAATGGTTATAAGAATAGATCTAATGGTTAGAAAAGGAGTTTGTTTATTAAATAAGAATAATATTATATTATTGAGCTTGTTTATTGAATAAGAATAATATTATGTTATTATTTATTCATTTTAATGTGTAAGTTATCACGAAAGAAATGATCTGAGTATGGGGTTTATTTATTTTCTAAATTGGATTTAATGGTTATAAGAATATATCTAATGGTTAAAAAAAGAGTTTGTTTATTGAATAAGAATAATATTATAGTATTATTAGTTTAGACTTATTTTTTAAGTTGTGAATTTTTTTTAAGGGTAAAATTAGAGGAAAGGTTTGTATTTAGAGATATTTGGTCTCCCTTAGAGCTTGATAGATCTGAGATCAGATGGATTTAGATATTGATAACTATTAATCAACATAGATCCATTTTAACTCTCGATATACCAAGAGTCGAGAGAGACCTTTCCTCAGGTTTTGCACTCAAAAAAACCTTTGCAACTCAATAGATTAAATTTAATAATATTAATATTATAGTTAATTTAATAATATTAATATTATTTAACAATATTATTATTATTAATTTCTTAATTATAATACTAGGGTTAATAATTTTTTTTTATGGTATTAATAATAATTTGGCCCATAGGCATCACCTAAATAAAACCTATTTTTTGAGTGTTAGTAAGTATAAAGAGGTTCATGGAATAATATAAAAATATGTTTTATTTATTTACCATACCTCGGGTTTATTTATATTTTTATTTATGTATGGGGGTTTTCGCAGTGCATTATATTAGATACCATTTTGCAATTCAACCGTGTTATGTAATTCATTCAGTTATGACTACCTCTCATGGAAATGGTTATAGATGAATGACTTACTCAATGCAGTTGAATCCCAAAATGATATCTAATCTATTTTTATTTATTTATCATATTTCTTTTATTTACCATGATATTTGGCCCATAGGCTTGGTACATCAATCAAAACACATATAATTGATAACAAGAAATCAATCACACGTAACACAGAAGAATTTACCCGTGGAAACCGTAAGCCTAGAACCCAACCGTGTATTATCATACAAGTGGAAATACAGTCCGGCTTACACAAAGCCTTAGCTCTACCATCCAAGCCTCCTATTTCCCTGTGCAGTTTCCTTGGGGTCTAGTGTTGCCACCTGTGTGAATTGGCCTCTTCACACACTCACTAACCTCTGATCTAACTGCACAAACGTGAAAGCGATAAATCTTCATCATGGATGAGCTTCCTTTATAGGAAAAATATTCATCCAACTAATAGCACACTATCTCTTCTCTGATCTCAATTGGGTCTCTGACAGAACTGACATGCATCAGTTATCCATAAGTGAGTACACAATTATCTTAAAATAATAATTGTCACATGCATGCAAGCATCAACAAACTATATCTCATTAATTTAACGACTTGTTAAATTAATCTAACTGAACTTGACCAAGTTAAACTAAGCCAACTAATCCTCTCAAAATAGAACTCATTCTTAATTCCTCAATCATTCGAGCAAATCAACGACACATTCCCCAATTAGTGGAGAACTAATTACATGTACTCACAAAGAATTCAGTTTTCTTTTCCATAACTAATTAACTCATGGAGAATTGATTAATTAATATTCAAACTTGTTGGGTTGACCAAATTCGAATTTACATCCTATAGATAGACGAGGGAATGCTATAAATAGGAAGGGACCATGAAATTCTATTTTTAGAAGCTATTATCTTTAGTTGTTTCACCTCTCACCCAAGGTGGCCAAAATTTTCACTAGCCAAATTGCTATTTTTAGAAGTGCTATTTTTAGCAGTTATATTTTTAGAACTTTCTAAATTTAGCATTTCTTGTTGCACACTTTCCAACACTCCCTCTCAACAATAAAGGCTTGCTCTTGAACCCGATCTTGTAACTCTGGAATGTTCTGCATTCAACACATCTACCAAGTGTTGTTGCTCGAGCAACACTCGGAACAAAAAAACTCTCAGCTATCCACTCTGTCGGGCTAGAAACATACTTTGGTGCTGAAGCTTTACCTGCTGCTGACAAGTGCTCCCTCTCTGACCTCTGCACTACTGCAACATCTCCATGTATCTCACACCATTGCACTCTTCTCTGTGCTACCCTACATTGTGCAACACACTTGTGCCTCTCGCATTGCTACAGACTGCATGCTTTGCACTGTCCTTGGATTCCCTACACTGTAGCTCTCTCTGCCACTCAATCGACATCTGTCTCTACCCAATAAGTCAGTTTATAATACTCCACATCGGGGCTCCCATAGCAGGGTCTCATCCAAGAGGTTGGGTACCTCAAGGATCTTGCCCCTATTACTTGGAATGATCACTCCACATTGCCCACCTCCTACCTGGAGGTATAGCTGCATGTGATCCCTCAGCCCACCTCGCTCTAAGTTTCCCCATAGTGGATGTCTCCACATGAGTAGATGTCTCTACTTGATCTCCTCTAAGCATCCCCTATTATAGCTGCTCCACAACTTCCTAAATTTGCTGCACCAATCGTGGCTCCTCCATAATTCTGTGAGAGTTGTTCTAGCTCTACATGTTGAGAGGTAATTTACTTTCCCTCTCAACGACCAAGTATCTAACCTTTACCTTTCTCCTCAAGGATTTAGATGCATCTCGTACCTCAAGTGCATGTAGGTTCTTGCCTAGCAAACCAATCTATTTCCACTTTCTCGTTGTCACAAAATTTTCTAGAAAAAGAGCTTATTTTAAATCAGCAATATCTCCCTCATTTGAACTCAGATTCAACCAATTTTTTTTTTTTTTGGGTTATTTTTCCACAAGGTATCCAAATATGGGTTGTAAGCATCTTGGTGAAGCTATTGTAGGGTTGAAACTAGATTGCAAAGGAGAAGTAGGTTGTTAGCAATGGCAGTTGAATCTCAGGCTGGGTCTAGTCACGGTGCAAAGGATACTACTATAGGTTTCCTTGAAAAAGTGTTGGAAAGGATGGAGGAATTGGAAGCTTTCTGGACTAAGAAGGTGGACTTGGTTGTTAAGGATCAAGAGGCCAATTCGAAGATGAAGGAAGAGCTCAAGAAACTCCGGACTCAACACACGTACACTGATCTTATGTGTACACAACTTGAAGTAAGGATCAAGGAGGTTGAAGAAGCAAGGGACTAGGGTCTTGCAGAGATCGTGGACTTGAAGAAATCTCTTGACAAAGCCAGAGATGAGATCGCACTGTTGAAGAAGGCCGTGAGGCATAACTCAAGTGGAGGAGTGCCTCATGTGAAAGTCAAGGAACCAGAATCTTTCGATGGTACAAGAAGTGCAAAGAATCTTGGAAACTTTCTATGGGACATGGAGCAATAGTTGGAATGATTGGGTATATCTAATGATGAGACAAAGGTCAATGTAGCTGCTCAGTTCATGACAAAGGATGCTAAGATGTGGTGGTTAAGACAGATGGATCAGATTGACAGTGGCAGTGCTGATGACATTACTTCGTGGGATGAGATGGAGAAACCTTTGCAGACCCATTTCAGTCCTCAGGATGAAACGTGGGAAGCATGGATGAAGATAAAGTTCATAAAGCAGATAGGGAACCTTCAGACATATCAGTGGGAGTCTGCAAGTGCGGTTCTGGAACTTCCTGACATGGCGGAGAGGGACAAGGTGTTCAATTTCATTATTGGGTTGAAGCCTTGGGCACACAATGAACTGAAGAGGCAGAGGATTAGAACACTTGAAGAAGATTTTGCTAATGTGGACAGGTTGGTGGAGCATTATGATGAGACTTCTGATAATAGGAAGAAGAAGTCTAACAAGTCAAAAGATAAGAAGAAAGAGGATTCTTCGAAATCGGATGATAATTCGAAAACATAGAAAGCCTTGAATTGTTGGATATGTGCGGGACCACATACGGTGAAGAATTTCCCTTCTAGACTGAAAGTGGCTACGATTGCACAATCTAATGAAAAGAATGAAGAAGCTTCTATGGGGATGATGCAAATACTCGGGGCTGCTGCTACTACAGAGGTGATCTCTCGGAGAGATCCCAAAAGGAATAAGTTGGACTATGTTTGGATGAAGGTTGGAGATGTTGATGTACTCACTATGGTGGATAGTGGGGCCTCTCACAAATTCAAGGGAGAAGATACTGGGAGAAGAATTATGCTGAAATTTGTACCAGTGAAGGCACAAATGAAAAATGTCAATTATCCTCCTGCTAAAGTCTTGGTGTAGCTGAAAAGGTGGACACAACACTTGGTGAGTGGACAGGGAAGGTCGACTTCACTATAGTGTGGATAGATGACTATGACGCTGTGCTGGGAATGGAATTCATGAAACAGTTTGATGCTATGATTGTACCACATTTGAAGAACCTATCCACATAGGATGGAAGGGAGGATGTACCCATTGGTGTGCCTACCATTGGAGTGACAAGGCCTGATTGTAAATTGGTAGTGATGCAAATGGAGGACGAGAAGCGGATGGAAGATATGAGTAAGTGGTTGTCCATGGTTGAGACAAAGCTTACTGAGCAGTCATTGGTCATTAGGACTCTGTCAGATACTATCTTGGATTTGTCAAGAAGGCTAGAAGAAGTCGAGGATGATGATGATGATGATGAGGCATATGTGAGGCCGAATGTCTAAGAGGAGGATTAGGTCACTTATCTACAGAGGATGGAGATAGAAGATCTTGACAGATGGATTGAGTTGATTAGTGAGGGTGAGCCTTCAGGCTCTACTCCCTCCACATCTTCTTAGATGGACAGGAAGATGCGGCTCATTGTTAACTCCTCATGGCAGTGAGTCCTTAAAATAGGTTGAGCGGGTATGAAAAATGGTGTAGGGATGGCTTGGCATCAAGCATCATGACATGTTGCAGATGGGATGGAGTTTCCATGGACTTGAGCATGGTGAGATTCTTGGCGAGTCCGAGATGTGGCAGAATTCGAGATAGACTGGTGAAGGCATAAGGAGGGACATTCCTATGATTTGAGTGTGACAGTTGGACTGATCACCCAACTAGTTCAAGTCATGGGAGCTAGCAGTGTAACAGAGAGATGTTGACATAAGGCAGACGAGGAGGGTACTTCACAGGATGAGGACCGCACATGGTGGAGATGGTAGTTCTACATATGTTGCAAGGATGTTAGCAGTATGTGGAGGAGTTGACATCATGGTCTGAGGATGAGATGGACATTGACATTGGTCTTGGTGGAAGGCTACGAGGATGGTATTTTGTTGAGGACGACAACGGTTTCAGGTGGAGGAGGATGTAAGGACCTGTGGTCATTAAACACTCCGCCTTGAAGTGCGAGCTCTCTCTTGAAGTTTGCGATGGTGTATGCATATAATAAGGAGTGGGAAAGAACGTTTATATGGTGTAGAGTATGTGTTAACACATATGGAGGCTGACTGGATGTTAGGGGCTTTTGCGATGGAGCAAGGGCGTGGGAGAGGTTGGATGGGCAAGCCACAACCTCCCCTTACAACGCATATATATTGGTTGAGCGTGGAGCTCATTCCAACAACCAATCCAACGCTCAAACATCTTCGCTCTAAGGGAGAAAGGTGCAGGTTTAGTGCGTAGTACTGAGGAGGAAGGCGAAGATTTGGATGCGCCCATTCTTGGGCACGGTTGCACGGATGTGACTTGCTTTATCTCGGTTGTGGGTGAAGGTGCAGGCAGGATCACCCGGTGGTTGGGTGAGGGCGTGCACGGGTGTGTGGCGCCTGATGGACGATTGAGGTGTCCACAGGTGTTGTGCGCGGTTTGTGCCAAGGTGCCCGACGATGAAACGGAGGAGCACCCGGTTTGTGCGACGACTTGGCACGTGTGTCTTGGCAACTCGGGTGAGCGCCTGCCCATCATGCAAGTGTGCACGGTGACTTGGTGAAGTGTTGAGATTGTGGACGGAGGTGTGTCTCAGTTGAAGGCGCCCGTGTGTGGCGACATTGAGGTGCGCCCGAGTTGGACAAACAACACAATCGTGCGACAAGGTGAACGAAGCGTTGGTGAGTCATGCGGTGACCTGCTGACAAGTTAGGCAACCGAGTTTTTCCTTCGATTGTAAATTTGGCTAAGTACGAAACTTTGGGGTTTCCAAGTATAGTTGTAAAGCTTTGTAAATTGTTGTATAATATATTGTTGGGTAGACTCATTGTTCAGGGAGTTGCCCCTCCCTTTATACTATGCAATTATGTTCAGCATTTATGATTGTTGTTGATAATGAATGTGTATGGGTGTTCATTGGTATAAAGGATAAAGATATAATACTTGGTTGGGAAACACAAACTAAGTAGGAATAAGTGGCTAGGCGTAGTCCACGAACATAAGTATTGGTGAAAAGAAAGTGTTCGGTGGTGTCGCACCTAGCTAGGAGCGGTTGAAAGACTAACACTGGCTTGGGTGCGTGACAACCAAGCACGCGTTACCCACCCACGTATCATCATTTACAATATTTTCGATGCCTACGTGCTTCGATGATGGATGAGTATCACTAGAATTACCTTCCCTGATCCTCGAGGCAAAGGCTTCTGGAGGTAGAGTGACACTGGGAGCACCGCCCCTTTCAAGCCTCTCCCCCTTCCCTTTCTCCTGCCTTCCCTCTACCGTAAACTACTCACTGCTTTGACTGCCAGCCTCTCTGAGAGCGTCCTGAGAAGGCTCAGACACCATGCGCACCATAGTTTGAGGCGAAGATTCTTCTTCAGTGAAGAGAATAGTGATATTGGTTGAGATTGCAGGCCTGTTAAGATTGCTCTGAAACTTGAAGTGAGTGGTCTGAAAAGCATTATGCGGAATTGGTCTGTGAGTAGGGCTAAGAGGAGGCAAATATACAGGAGAAAAGGGCAGAGTAATAGGAGGCAGTGTAGGATTCACCAAGCGAGCGGCCGCAGTCCTCGACTCCCCGAGAAGCGACTCCTCATTTTGTGGCGTACCATGATGAGGATATTAAGGAGAGGCAGAGCAAAACCAGTGGCGGAGACGAGAAAATAGTAATGCAGCACAGAAAACCACTTCACGCGAAGACAACAGGCCTATTAAGAGACAACGAATTCATCCTAGGTAATAAAGTATCAGCTCTTTTGGCAAGAGTATTCAATGGAAACCAACAAAGAAATTGATGGTGTATTTCAGATGATAGCATGATATGTAATAGATGATTAATAGAAGAGGGCTCAATAATCATCAAATGATTTACTAATTGTGCGTTCGTTTTCAGGTACCCTATATGGCTAATCTTTTAAACTAAGAGGAGGGTCCAATTTTTACAACATACACAATTGGATATGAAACTCATTTAACCTAGAAATGACCCTCTTTATGTTTTTTCATTTCAAAGAAAACCATTGGTGACAAAATGAATTAAGTGAGACTCAATACCAACATTCGCAAATGAGGCAATGAACGGCTAGGCATAATGCAAATAAAGCAGCATGAATGACAAAGATTTAATGAGATGAGCTTGTAACAAGAGGTTGTAGAAAATTCAATATATTGCAAATAATTGTCATTGAGTTATGGCACACTTACATATTGTCAAGATTTTTATTAAAATATTGAAGCTCCTCATTTGATAGGTTTTATTGGAAAGCAAGGAAGGTGGTTTGCAATTTTACAATAGAGGTTATGTGTTATGTGTATTCCATTACAAAAGAAACAAAAGTTCAAAGTATATGGATATTATTTTGAAGACAATGGTAAACAAATACTACCTTATCATTAACTTGGGCAAGGAAAATCCATAGTATTGACCTGATAAATTAAACTAGAGCTAGACAGTGTGGGTTCTTGTTCTAGGATGAAAATTTAGGCAATTGTTTTCGGGAGCTCTAATGAAGAAAATAACAAGCCTTTAAATTTTCAAGGTTTTCTCATATTACTAAGACCTATAGCAAGGAGAAACTTCATCAACCCAAAAACAAATTAAACATTCAACAATGGGAACTATGAACAAAGGGGGTTTCCATATTGCATGTTGAGTGTGATATTTAAACAAAATTTGGGTGACAGTGGAGCAATTCAAGGGGAAAATAAGTTTCCCCAAGACATTATGTCTCATATCAAGTTGGGTTTCTACATTTATGTATTAGGGTGGCCCCAATTGAATAAGGTCATATGGGCTTTCGCATCCTCTAGGTGATTTTTGTCAAAAATCTGCAAAGCATGAGTAGCTAGAATGTTTAGAACCCCAACTTTGTGGTCATGCTCATATATTAGCTTTATACTAATTGTTGAAATAATATATTTCCTACAAGTTCATTTTGAGCACTATTTTGGTTAGTTTAAGCTACTTTTCAATTATTATAATAAATATGTTAAACCATGATTTTCTTTAGCATTACAAAAATAAATTGTTAGCTTACTTTATCATGATTCATTTCAATTTTTGTAATATAACAATTTACTATAGGGTTTTCTTTGTTTTCTCTTATTGGCATATATACAAATTAATGAGACTATTAAAACAATAATGAATAGTGGAAATATTTTCCTCATAAACCCTAAGGACATGAAAGGGATCTATTTAAACATTAGTACACGATGCAAAAATGAATATCTAGATGGATCCCTTTGATCTCCTTATTCACTTTGTTTTGCAAGGGCACTAAATTTTGTTGGATAATAGAAAGTGAAATCATTTGAGTGCATTAAAAGGAAAGTTCACTACAATTTTTATTTTTCAAGGTCCTTGGTGGGAGATTCATTTTAACATCCATATTAATATACTTAAAACAAAATTCGGTTGTTTTGATTTAAAAAGTAAAGCAATTTCATCAATTTACTTATTAGCATTAGTTTGTGTCATACAAAGCTAAATTACACATTAGTAAAGAAAAAATCCCCGCAACAATCTATGACCCAAGTAAGACATTCATTAAATATTCATTCTTTGTTGATATAGATTGTGATTCCATTCTATATAAATTAAAAGAAAAATATTATATTATTATAGTAATCTCATTTGACAATACTCCAAGGGCATATAAAAATAAATAGTTTTTACGATTTTTTAATCAAAATTAATCAATATTACATAAACTTGTACATAACACCTACTTAGATAAACATCTCTCTACCATCTTAGAAACTTTTCTAGCTCATACAACCAACTATTTGGCAATTTAAACATGAAAAAAATGCAAAATCATTACGATAAAAAGCTAAACTTCGTCATTTTGGAATGTGAAGCATTCAACCCTAAAGGACCTTGGGAAGAAAAGGTGTGTACATTTTGCAAGTGGGAAAAACATTTCATTTTGGAATGTGATGCATTGAACCACATAAGATAAAGTTATGAGAACATGTTAGCATTAGTTTTTTGGCACTGTCTTTTTAGCAAGGGGATTGTTGGAAGGTTGGGTCAGCTCATCATCAATTTGAATCAGAAAAGCACTGAATTGCAAAGACCAAAGAACAAGGAAACTAATGATCTCATAAACTATTTTTAGTCTGGTGAAGCTTAAAATATCATTTCATATGCATGTCAAATATCAACCTTTTAACCTACTACTCTATTACCAAGAACTATTTGGGTGTCACCACCCTGCCTTGATATAATTATTCATTTTCATGGACACAAAAGAATGATTGAATGCCATGTCAGAATACTAATTCAATTGTGTTCTTAGAAATTCAAACAAGAATAAAATTCGGAACTACTTATTTGTCACCGCACTGCCTCGATATGATTATTCATTTTCATGGACACAAAAGAATCATTAAATGCCATGTCAGAAGACTAATTCAAGTGTGTGGTCAGACATTCAAACGAGAATAAAATTCGGAACTACTTCCGTGTCACCACCCTGCCTCGATATGATTATTCATTTTCATGGACACAAAAGAATCATTAAATCCATGTCAGAATACTAATTCAATTGTGTTGGATAAGAGTAATTTGCACACGGTTCCAATAAAAACAATGACTTAGAAAACTTCAAAAAGTTTATTCATAAAATGCTTAAAACCCTGGTTCTAATTACTGAACACCGTAATGCGATGGTCGTTGTAAGCGATGACCATAATCTTGTTGCTCTGGTAAATTCCTGTTGGCATACCGACCACCATTACCATATCTGAAGAAATGTTCTTGAGATAATGGTGCAGGTACATCCATGTTTGCAGGGTGACCACCATTAACATATCTGAAGAAATGTTGTGGAGGTAATAGTGCACCTAGGTTAGGTGCAGCCATGTTTTCTAGCTGACCACCATTACCATATCTGACGAAATGCTGTGGAGGTAACGGTGCAGGTGCATCCATGTTTGCAGGCTGACCACCATTACCATATCTAATGAAATGCTGTCGAGGTAATGGTTCAGCTACAGCCATGTTTGCACGTTGACCACCATTACCATATCTAACGAAATGCGGTGGAGGTAAGGGTGAGAGTACAACTATGTTTGCAGGTTGACCACAACTACCGTATCTGAAGAATTCTTGAGGAGGTGACGTTAGATATGGAGTTGACGGTGCAGGTACAGCCATGTTTGAAAACTGACCAATGTTACCATATCTGAAAAAATGTTGTCGAGGTAACGGTGCAAGCACACCCATGTTTTCAAGCTGACCAACATTACCATTTCTGACGAAAAGCTGTGGAGGTAACGATTCAAGTACAGCCATGTTTGAAAACTGACCACCATTACCAAATCTGAAAAAATCCTGGGGAGGTAACGTTGGATTTAGAGGAATTCTTGCAAGCCGGTTACGATCTCTGTGGAATTGCGGGGGAGCTAGAGGTGGAGGTGCGTACTCTTTTATTAACTTCACCTCGCAATTATTACATTTTCTTATCACAGCATTCGCCATCCTCTCTTCAACTTTCCTACGAAGTGTCGTTTCAACTGATTTTTTATCAACCTCTTCACAGCGTAGTGGTAAGTGACTCACCTTCTTACATTGGATACATGAAGACTTTAGACATTTTGGGTTTGGACAGTCCAGGACTTGTACACACTTTTCTATTTCATATGGAATGTTACAAAATGGGTAATAAACCAAATTTTCAATGCCGGCTTCTCCAACTACAGCTTGGGCCACACGATATTCATATTTTTCAAGAACATCATTTGGGATAACTTTCCTAATCTCTGGCAAAAGAATTGACTGTTTGCAGGGATAAATATCCATGTAGGATAGAGAGCCATTTGCATGTGCTCTCAGAACTCCAAAAATGATTTCATCAACATACCTCCTTATACATTTAAAACAAAAAAGATGCCCATCTCTACACTGTACCATATTTTCATATTGATATTCCCAATAGCAGCAAGCACATAGGAAAGACGTTTCGACTACTTGTGTCTCTGCTTCTAAATTCTCTGAAGTCCCAACTCTTCCACGAACAAATTCATTGAAATCACCTACTCCTCTCATTATTCCCTTACCCTTCTCTTTCTGGTAAGATGATCTTTCTTCTTCCGTGCTATTGCTTTGATGGTCGCTTGCTACTTTAATGATGGCCTCAATCTCCTATTTTTGGGAATTTTTTTCTGAAAGATGATCTTTCTTCTTCGCTGCTCTCCCTCTCAGGATCGTTTTGCGAATTACTAAGTTGTATCAAAGAAGATCTTTCTGCTTCTATCATGACTTCTGAAGGTCCATCATTTGACAAATCCAAAGCATTGTCTGAAGAAGATGATGAACGTGCCACCATAGTTCCCAAACTTCCTGTGAAGAATTTGTGTATAATTTCTCTGCCCTGGACTTTCAAAGAGAATTAATATCAATAATGCGAGATAATCCCTCACCACACCAATCTATGTTTAGACTCAAGACAATCTATAAATATATACGATACATAATTAAAAATTCAGCTAAAGTCGACGATATCCTTGCACACCCCAAAACCAGGAGACAAGGGCACAATATTCTCATACAACCACAACTGTCCAAACCGTGAGAATTTGGACCCTGAAATTAAAGTATAATTTGTGGTGAATTTCCTGCTTGTATTCAGTTTAAAGTGTAAGTTGTGATGAAAGAAATGGTGGGAGTATGGGGTTTATTTATTTTCCAAATTCGATTTAATGGTTATAAGAATAGATGTAAAGCTTAAAAAAAGGAATTTATTTATTGAATAATAATAATATTATATTATTATCTATTGAGTTTAAATAGTAATTTATGAGGAAAGATATGGTCACCTATGGGGTTTATTTATTTTCCAAATTGGATTTAATGGTTATAAGAATAGATAAGGGTTAAAAAGGAGTTTGTTTATTAAAGAAGAATAACATTATATTATTGAGTTTGTTTATTGAATAAGAATAATATTATATTATTATTTATTCATTTTAATTTGTATTTTATATCAGGAAAGAAATGATCTGAGTATGGGGTTTATTTATTTTTGAAATTGGATTTAATGGTCATAAGAATATATCTAGTGGTTAAAAAAAGAGTTTATTTATTGAGTAAGAATAGACTTATTTTTTAAGTTGTGAATTTTTTTTAAGGGTAAAATTAGAGGAAAGGTTTGTATTTAGAGATATTTGGTCTCCCTTAGAGCTTGATAGATCTGAGATCAGATGGATTTAAATATTGATAACTATTAATCAACATAGATCCATTTTAACTCTCAATATATCAATATTGATAACTATTAATCAACATAGATCCATTTTAACTCTCGATATATCAGGAGTCGAGAGAGTCCTTTCCTCAAGTTTTGCACTCAAAAAAACCTTTGCACCTCAAGAGATTAAATTTAATAATATTAATATTATAGTTAATTTAATAATATTAATATTATTTAATAATATTAATATTATTTAAAAATATTATTATTATTAATCTTTTAATTATAATACTAGGGTTAATAATTTGGCCCATAGGCATCACCTAAATAAAACCTATTTTTGAGTGTTAGTAAGTATAAAGAGGTTCAAGGAGTAATATAAAAATTTGTTTTATTTATTTACCATACCTCGGGATTATTTATATTTTTATTTAAGTATGGGGTTTTCGCATTGCATTATATTAGATATCATTTTGCGATTCAACTATGTTAAGTAAGCCATTCGGTTATGACTACCTCTCATGGAAATGGTTATAGATGAATGACTTACTCAATGCAGTTGAATCCCAAAATGGTATCTAATCTATTTTTATTTATTTATCATATTTCTTTTATTTACCATGATATTCGACCCATAGGCTTGGTACATCAATAAGAACACATATAATTGATAAGAAGAAATCAATCACACATAACACAAAAGAATTTACTCGTGGAAACCCTAAGCCTAAAACCCCAACCGTGTATTATCATACAAGTGGAAATATAGTCCGGCTTACAGAAAGCCTTAGCTTGACCATCCAAGCCTCATATTCCCTTGTGCAATTTCCATGGGGTCTAGTGTTACCACCTGTGTGAATTGGCCTCTTCACACACTCACTAATCTCTGATCCAAAATCTTCATCATGGATGAGCTTCCTTTACAGGAAAAATATTCATCCAACTAATAAGACACTATCTCTTCTCTGATGTCAATTGGGTCTCTGACAGAACTGACATGCATCAGTTATCCATAAGTGAGTACACAATTATCTGAAAATAATAATTTTCACATGCATGCAAGCATCAACAAACTATATCTCATTAATTTAACGACTTGTTAAATTAATATAACTGAACTTGACCAAGTTAAACTAAGTCAACTGATCCTCTCAGCATCCCCTATTATAGCTGCTCCACAACTTCCTAAATTTGCTGCACCAATCGTGGCTCCTCCATAATTGGCTGAGACTTGTTATAGCTTTACATGTTGAGAGGTAATTCACTTTCCCTCTCAACGACCAAGTATCTAACCTTTACCTTGCTCCTCGAGGATTTAGATACATCTTGTACCTCAAGTGCATCGAGGTTCTTGGCTAGCAAACCATTCTATTTCCACTTTCCCGTTGTCACGAAATTTTCTAGAAAAAGTGTTGATTTTAAATCAGCAATATCTCCCTCATTTGAACTCTGATTCAGATGATTTTTTTTTTTTTTGGGTATTTTTCCACAAGGAATCCAAATCTGCTATTCTTTTCTGAAATTTTGTACATAAATTTTTAGATCTTCTCTGCAAATGCTCAGGCTAAAACTCAAAACTTTGAAATATCCTCTCAGTATACTATTCTTTCCTTGATTACCAGTGCTCCGATACCATGTCGAATTTGGTTATGAAACCATCTCACGAAAAGATAGAAAAGATAGATCAACACCTTAGAATTTAGCCTCTTCGAGGGGACAACCTCCTTTACATTACACAAATGAACAATTCTTGGATGATACAAATGACAAGACCTCCTTTCTATATATAGGAGTGTAAGGGGTCATAATATAATTAGAGTCGACATAACAATAATAATGTAAGGGCACAATATAACAATAGTGGGCTTCTATGGTGCACAATAATAACAATATGGGGACTGCATGGGTACAACAATATAATAAGGGGGTTGTACTAATAACAATAAGAGGTTACACTAGTAGTAGAGGGGCATAACATGCCCCTCTCCTTCAAAAAGTGTTGATCTGTCTTTTCTATCTTTTTGTGAGTTGGTTTCATAACATTTGGTATTAGAGCTTTCAATTCTAGGGTTTTGCTGCTCCAAACAGGTCATCGTGGAATTTGTGCTATAAATATTTTCTACGACATTTCAGACGCTACAAAATACCCATTTGAGAAGAAATTGTGTTGAACCTCGGGTCCAAATTTTAGAGCTTTTCGCACAATAATTGCGGAAATATGATCTAGGGAAGTTAGTCGTTTTGCAGACTCCTAACTTACATTCCAAATAGGTGACCTGGGGAAAATAGTCAAAACTTTCATTTTGAGCATGAGATTGAAATTTCGTCAGAAGCTATAGAAAGAGGACAAACTGTAGTTTCTTGTGTATATTTTTCTAATCCTAAGGTCAAAACAGTGACACATGGAACTTAATAAAATTTTTCTCTTCTAAAAAGATATATAATTAGGTCATCTTGGGAGATTGTGCATAACTCTTTCTTGGAGAATCTAAATTCGATCATACTAGTGGCATTGGTAAGAGGACACAAAGGTGTACTGTAGGTCAAAATTTCAAAACTGAAAGAACCAAAATTACAGAGGTACAGTCGTTTCAAGATCGAGCTCCTAAAATCAAGAAAAGGCGATATAACGAAGTTTGATGGCAAGGATCTGGTAAATTGGATACTTCAGATGGAGCAATATTTTGATCTACATGGTGTACCACTTTTATAAAAGGTATGTATTGGATCTTCATATTTAGAATAGGATTAGTTTTTATGGTATAAAGGGCTTCGTTCTCATAAACAACTTGTTACGTGGTCAATTTTCACGGAGGAAATGATAGCACATTATGAGGATGCAAAGAGAAACACCTTCTTTAGAGCAACACCACAACAATTGGAAGGAGAAAAAGGGCTTTGTTACAAAGTGGAAAGTAAAATTATGGTAACAATGAAGTCTACCCCTTATAAATATAATAATGAAAGTGGTGTTTCTCCAAGCCTTCCATAGCCTGCAAGGGTTACACCACAACAATTAGAAGAAAAGAGAAAAAAAGGGCTTTGTTACAATTATGATAGCAAATGCACTAAAGGTCATAAGTGTGCTAAGAAGAAATTATTCCACATAGAGTATGAAGAGGAGGAAGAAAAGGATCAAGAAACATCAAAAGAAGAGGATATGTGCCAGGACCAAACCTTAGAGAAAGAAGAAATTAATCTGAGCATATCTTGTAAAGCATTGGCAAGAATTACCACTCTTCAAACTCTCATGATAGAATGACATATGAAGAAGAAAAAGGTTCAAGAAGTGAAATATCACATCAATAAAGAAGAAATTAATCCAACCATATCTTGTAATGCATTGTCCAGAATTAGCGATCCTCAAACTATCAAGATAGAAGGACATATCAAGAAGAAAAATGTTCAAGAAGTAAATGATCACATCGAGCATCAAGAAATGAATTCGACCATATCTTGTAAAGCATTAGAAGAAATTACCACTCCCCAAACTCTCAATATAGAAGCACATATCAAGAAGAAGAAGGTTCAAACAGTGAAATATTAGGAAGAAAAGTGTCAAGAAAAATCAAAAGAAAAGGATACTGACCAAGAACCAACCCCAAAGAAACAAGAAATGAATCCAACCATATCTTTTAATACATTCATCGAAATTACCACTCCTCAAACGGTAAAGATAGAAGGACATATCAAGAAAAAAAAGGGAATAGTGTTAATTGATTCGGGTAGTACCCATAATTTTATTAATTGTAAGATAGCCAAGGACTTGAATTGCTTCCTAGATCCAACACCAGAGTGTCAAGTGACGGTTGTAAGTGGAGGAACCAAAAATTTCTCTGGAAAGTGCCAGAATATCAAACTATCCATGGGAAAATATGTATTGAATAGCCCAATGTTTTCCATTTTAATGGGTGGTGTTAGTGTTGTACTAGGAGTCCAATGGATACAATCCTTGGGTATAATAGCTTTTAATTTTCAATAACGTTTTATGAAATTTTCTTTCATAGGAAAGGAAGTTGAATTAAGGGGTATCAAATGGAAACCAAGAAATATATTCAACTCTGATAGAATGACAAAGCTTATAAATAAAGAACAACGAGGAGTAATTTCACAATTATGTTCGCTAACTATTTGCACATCAAAATCATGAATTTCTCTAGAGCTTCAAAAAGTCTTCAACAATCATTCCAAGGTATTTGAGACTCCCAAAGGTCTCCCACATATTTGTGATCATGATCATCCTATTCATTTTATTCGAGGATGTGTTCCTCCAAATGTCAAGCCTTATAGATATCCATATGCTCAAATGAGTGAAATTGAACATATGGTTGCAAAAATGGTAGGGGTTGGTATAGTTATCTAACCAAATTTGATAAACAAAGGAAGGTATGAATGGAAGAATGACGAAGTAGGGTGGGAACTCATTCAAAAGTTGTCTAATATCGTAGTTCCAACGATATTGCTAGAACTTGACAAGGAAGAAAAAAACATATTGGAACCTGAAGCATTTACAGAATCGAGAAGTCGACAGCTACGAAACCGATCAATTCCAAAGCATCTCATCAAGTGGAATAACATAGCTATTGAAAATTTCACATGGAAGGACAAGAATTCTATATAGAAGAATCAAGAACTACTCAAGCATTGAGGACAACACTTTTTGAAGGAGAGGGGCATGTTAGGCCCCTATACTACTAGTGTAACCCTTTATTGTTATTAGTGTAATGTAAAGGAGTTTTCCTAGTAATAATAAGGGTTTACACTAGTAGTATAGGGTCCTAACAAATTTCGTAGAATATTTCCTACAAATAAGTCAGCTCTTACACCATGTAGAATTATGTTGGGTCCCTATAATACTAGTGATTACCCCATTACCATTGAGTTATATGCCTTATTAATATTGTTGTGCCCCTATTGTCCCAATATTGTTATTACTGTGCCCCATAGAATCCCTCTATGTTATTTTTGTGTCTTTATATCATTATTGTTAGGTCGGCTGGGTTATATTGTGACTCCTTAGACTCTTATATATAGAATGGAGGTTTTGTCATTTGAATCATCCAAGAATTGTTCATTTGTGTAATGTAAAGGAGGTTGCCCCCTTGAAGAGGCTGAATTCTAAGGTGTTGATCTATCTTTTTTATCTTTTCTTGAGCTAGTTTCATAACATCTGGTATCAGAGCTTTGGATTCTAGGGTTTCGCTGCTCCAAACAGGTCATCGTGGCATTTTCGCTATAACTTGTTTTCTGCGACGTTTCAGAAGTTGAAAAAGAAACCCATTTGAGAAGACATCGCGCTAAATCTCGGGTATAAATTTAAGATCTTTGTGCTCTATATTTGCGGAGATATGATCTGAGGAAGTTGGTGTTTTTGCATACTCCTGAATTACATTCCAAACAGTTGACCTGTGGAAAATCGTCATAATGTTTTCTCTGAGCATTGGATTGAAATTTCGTAAGAAGGTACAAAAAGAGAATGGACTGTAGTTTCTTCTATATATTTTTCAAAGCTAAAGGTCGAAACTGTGACTCTTGGCACATCGTACAGGCTCGATATACTAAACTATTCTATAATCAAGTCTTTGTGGGCGATTTCGCATAACTCTTCGTTGGAGAATCCAATTTGGATTAGACTGGTGGCATTGGAAAGAGGACACAGAGGGCTACCATAGGTCGCAATTTTAGAACTGGATGTTATAAAAGTACAGATATACATCAGAAGTAATATCGAGTTCCTACAAAGAAAAAAAAGGTGTGTAGATTCTTTTAAATTTTTGCTTAAGATTGGTTTGAAAATTTATTTTGAAGGAATTCAAAGGGCTAGTAGAGAATTATTATCGGTAACTGATGCCCTGAGGAAAGAAAATGCAAACACCTAGTAAGGAACCTGAAAGCTCTAGCATGACTCATGAAGAAGAGGAAGAAATGCTACATGATATATCAAAATTACGAGACCAAGTGCAAAAAATGTCAGCCTCGCAAAAGCTAACAGAAGCTAAGATAAGTGGCATGTAATCTAAGATAAAGGGCATGGAAGCTAAGATGGATGATTGGAAGATAGATTTGAAGACAGATATGGGCGATTTGAAGATAGATTTGAAGACAAACATGGACGAATTGAAGATAAATATGAATAAGCTGCTATAAGAAATATTCACTAAGGGTGAAAGGGTAGTAAAGGAAACTCATGATGAGAACAAAATAAATGTTAATCATGATTCCATAGACTCTAATGTGGGATCAAAGACCCATCATATTCCAAAAATCGATATGAGGAAGTTTGATGGCAAGGATCCCGCAACATGGATATTACAGAGGGAGCAATTTTTCGATCTCAATAATGTGCAAAACACACAAAAGGTACGTATTACAACTTTATATTTGGAACCAAATCAGTTTGTATGGTATCAATGGCTTTGCTCTCGTAAACAATTATCACTTGGGAAATTTTTACGAAAGAATTGATAGCACATTATGAGGATACAAAAAGCAACACTTTTTTTAGCCAATTGATAAGTCTCAAACAAAAGGGTTCAATAATGAGCACATTGAGGAGTTCCAAAAATTGAACATAAGGGTAAAAGATATTCCAGAGGAGCATAGGATTGATGTGTTCATAGGGTCTTTAAAGGATAATATACAACATGATGTTCGCCTTGGGAACCTGATTCATTAGAGAAGGCATTCAGGTTAGCAAGAAAAATGGAAAGCAAAATTATGGCAACCAGGAAGCATACCACTCACAACTATAAAGATGGAAGTGTTGTTGCCCCTAGTCTTCCACAACCTATTAGGTTGACACCACAACAATTGGAAGAAAAAAGAGCAAAAGGGCTTTGTTATAGTTGTGATAGCAAATACACTAAAGGTCATAAGTGTGCTGAGAAGAAATTATTCTACATAGATTGTGAAGAGGAAGAAGAAAAGGAGCAAGAAAGGCCAAAGGAAGAGGATATACTCCAGGAACAAAGCCTAGATAAAGAAGAAATGAATCCAACCATATCTTGTAATGCATTGGCTGGAATTACCACTCCTCAAACCATCAA
>APFE031449987.1:22546-88570 GCA_000404065.3 Pinus taeda | reverse complement strand
CTTCAACATCTTGAAGATTATGTACCTGAAAAACTTTAATAGCGAGTACAAACAAATACAAATATATAGAAGCATGAAGTTAACTATATCAAAATCATATTATTACAATGGAAGAATCAAATACCTAAACCGATTTAGGTTCATATTCAGCAAGGGTTACATACTATACTTCAATATCTTGTTAGGGTCTTTTCATAAACCCTCGATTCCATCTTCGAGACACGAAGCCTTAGATTCAATCAAATAATCTAAGGTTTCAACAATATACTTTTAAAATTAAATGTAAGACTCTACTAGGGTTTGTTGCAAACCCTAGATTTCATCATTAAAGCTAAACCATATCAATAATCGAAAACAATATCATCTTGTCTTAGAATATCATTATCTACCTGGGTTTTGTTATAGACCCAAGATTTCACAAACTAAAAACATGAGTATCAAAAATTAAGTTAGCATACTCTCATATACATATCTATGATTTCATAATTTATCATGCACTATCATCTCATATCAATATCCATACCTACTAGGTAAACCCAAGACACAAACGCCAATACAACAAAGTTAGATATACAACAATTCAAACTAGGGTTTCAATCATGCAAAAGAATATACACTTAGGATTTCTTTCATGGGATCTTATTATAACTATTGCAAGGGTTTTGTTCATTATCCCTAATTGACCAAACCTTAAAGACCTAGGGTTTCATTATATAACCTAAACATTAACAACAAACTCTAAAGAACTAGGGTTTTGCCATGACATTACCAAAACCCTAAACTTCAAAAAAATAGGATTTCATCATATGTTATAGACTTTATTAAAAAACCTTAAGAAGACTAGATTTTCATAATCAACAATGACATACCCTTAGTATCAAGAGGCTTAGGGTTTTATAGTGAACACTAAAGGCTAGGGTTTCATAAAAAATAAGCAAATGACAAGAGACAAAATAATGAGGGTAGATTCAATCTCATGATTAATCACCCTAACAAGAATATTTATGATTAAAAACCTTAAACATGAGAGAGTTAGTAATATAACACAAATTTCAAAAGAAGACTGATCATACCTATTCTATGAAGAGAACCTTGTACCAAAATTTGTATTTTAAGACATGCCTTACGTTGTTCATTCACAAACCTTGTAGGACCTCAGTTCTTGAAGGGCTTCCTTTGTAACAAAACTTCTTTCATGATTCAAGTATTTCCTTTGAATTCAACTCCATAACCTTTGTGTATTCTACAAGATTTCCTAACCAAGGAAAATATAAGGGAAAGGTTATTAGTATACAATATAAATAAATATCGATATGAGGAGGAAACCAAACATAAAAGAGGAAACAAAGAACAAGATACTTGGTTAAATGGTGAAGGATACCTCTTAATTCAATCTTTCTAAGGGATACCTACAACTTGAACAATTCAAAAAATTCTAACAAGATATATTTATGAACTCTAGAAATCAAAACATAAAATAAAACATTGTAGAACTTAAAGTAGAAGGATATGCAAGGGATAATATCCCTAAGAGTCTCTAGAAAATAGATCTTTGACTTCAAATTCTTCAATCTCATTTTTCTTTGGTGGAGCTTCATAAAAATGTTTTCATGTTCTCTTTCCCTTTTCTTATTCCTTGGATCTTCAGGACAATGACTTTTGTAATGACCCATCTTATGACAATTGTAGCATTCAATCTTGGATAGGTCAACATTCTTCCTTGGTCCTTTGAACTTCTTCAATGTTCCCTTCTTCTTGTGATGAGAAGAGTAGGCATTTGAAATTTTTTTCTTCATCCTCTTTCTTTTTATTTACCAATGAGACACAATATTCTGCTTGACTGCATGTGTTCCACATTTGTTCAAAGGTAGGTGTGTCTTTCCAACTGCTAATTCCTAATTCAAATGATCTCCATGATTTAAGTAGACCTAGAAGTGCAACAATCACGAGTTCTTCTCAAGTACAAATTCATCTGTATCTTGGAGTTCATTTCTTATCCTAGAGATCCTTAAAAAATATGATGACACGATATCATCTTTCGTCATCTTTATTATTTTCAGCTCATTCTTGAGACTAACTATTTGACTAATATTTTTGATGGTGAACAACTTGGAGAGGGCTTCATGAATTTCTTGATAGGAATCTATATTGGATATATATGGGATTATATTTTCCTTTCCCTCCATCTACTATTAGATTCATGGCCAAGATGTTGGTTTCCCTGAATTTCTCCTTTCCTTCTTCATTTGTAGGTTTCTCAACTTTTCCTTAAAAATTATCCAAAACTTTATATTTAACAAGGATAATATATATCCTCTTTTTCCATGCCCTGTAGTTGGAGGCTCCTTCTAGCTTGTTTTCTGCCTTCATTGTAGTTGACATAGTCTCTATAGATAGTAGGCTTCTCTTCTTATATAATTCTTTTCCTTAATGACATTCCTTTGTTCCCTTTTCTTCAATAGATCTTCAAGCTTCGTTTTTCTTCCTTCTTCACATTAGCTCTGATACCATGTTAGAAAATCAGAAAGGAAGAAATATTTTCTAATATTGACAATTACTTGTGATATTATTGTAATTTATGTTTTCTTTATATTCTTAGTTTATCTTAGTTTCATCAAGAAATAATCAAAACAAAACATGAAGATTAATGACACCAGATGTAGGCACTTAGCTAGGGCTAAAACCCCTTTCTAGGCGAAAACCTTGTCAAACTCTTCCACTAATCAATTTAAGATAAACCAAGACCTTAGAACTGACCAAAAGACCTTCCTCCTCCACCAAGCCAACCTTCCAATATGATTAAACAAACTTTAGTAGTCTCTTCTTGTCTAGTAGCTGCAACCCAACAACAACCTAGAATTTCGGCCTCCAACAACTATAGAATTTTGGCCTAGCTATAGTATTGCAATTTCGACCCTTCCAAGAATTCAAAAACTTCGCATGTGTGAGACAAAGAGAGAGAAAATTCGACTTCTTATGATTGCCAAAGGGTTCCTTCCCTTCGCTAAGGTTTCCTTCCTCTTCCTTGAATTTCACACCCTTTTCTGCCTCTGACAATAGCAAATTGAACTTGTTTTGTTGATGCTCCAAATGAGGTCAAATTACTGCCCTTTTATAGTGGTTGTGTGAGGTAGAATTCCCTTGATGAGGCCGACTTGGTGGAGGACCCCTAAATAATCTATTTTACATTAAAATATTTTTCTTTCTTTATAGATGAATCCCAAGGAGGGTCCTTTACATTGTGACATGGACAAGGACACTTGACATAAACCCTAGAATCCTACAATGGAGGATTTGACCTAAGAACCATTGATCCAAGCATGAAATCCATGCTTTAATAAGTCAATTTATTTTATAATAAAATTCCTTTTTCTTTCTTTTGACAAATACATTACATCATGACTAAAATAAAATTATGAAGACTGATACTAATTACATTGTTCAACAATACTTAATAAACACACATAATTTCAATGGTAGAATGATTAGATGGATTCTTTTGTTACAACAATTTTATCTAACCATCCTTTGTAGGCCAAAACTGGAAAATGTTGTTGCAGAATTTTGTCAAGAGTAAGAAATCCTACATATGTAGACATGGTAGATGAACATTTTCCATATGAGGACCTTTTTTTAATCTCAATAAGTGCCCCCCCAGTTTGTTGACATGACAAACTATCTAGCGACAAGGAGGGTTCCTTAACATTTTTCCTATAGTGAAAGATGCAAGACACTAGAAAAAGTGCAACACATACTTCAATTGCATGATACCTCTTCAAGATTGGACAATAATATATCTTAAGGTGATCTATGAAAAAGGATGAGGCGCTTGACATCCTCCTTGCATGCCATGATAAACCATGTGGGGGTCACAGTGCATTACGAATGAAAATATAAAGATATTGCAAGTTGGTTATTATTGGCCTACCCTCCATAGGTATGCTCAACAATATACCTCTCATTGTGATGAGTCTCAAAGGATGGATAAACCCACCAAGAGAAATTAAATTCCATTGCAACCCAAAATATCACTAGAATATTTTGATAAATGGGCCTTAGACTTTGTGAGGCCTATTGACCATCCTTCATGGAAAAGGAAATACATCCTAGTATGAATTGAATGCTTAACCAAGTGGGATGAGGTGAACACAATGAAAGTGGCCATAAAACATAATATAACTTTGTTTTTAAATGAAAAACGCCTTGCTTAAGCTCTACCCCTCTCATTAGACAACATCTATTTCTTGGCATATCATGCTCTATCTAAATTGAAAGGAACTTATGAATGTTCATGTTACAACAAAATATAGTAGACCTAGTGCAGAGCATTTTTATGCAACCTATATCTTATGGAAAAAAAAAATTAGCCACCACTGTCACTCTCTCGTGTTAGCAACTCTCACATGTTATTTTTTGGTTTAATATTACTCCCACAAGGGATGATTCCCTGGAAAGACTTAGAGGTCAGATAACTAGGTCTCTAGGACACATGTCTCTCCAAGGAGCTTGCAAATAAATCACCTAGAAATGTCTTCAATAAACGAGGGTTCAAGGGCGATGTTAGTAAAATGGTTATGGGAGAAGGTGTTAGAAAATCCTTGGAGGACAAGATAAGTGTTTCAAATGTTCAAGTACACTTTCCACTAAACTTAGTAAATTAAGGAAAGGTTGTTATAAATTATGGTTTGAAATATAAGCAGATTTACATTGTAAAAAATAATATAATATAAAAAAAATAACCTATAAATGATGAGATCAACAAAGGATTAAAGTCTATCAAAGAGGTAAGAAAAGGATAGCGCAAATTTGGGTTTTTAATCAGGTTAAAATTGCATAAAATAACAATATAAACCATAGACTTCAACCCTAAATTTGGGGTGAAAACATGCAATAAATGCTAGATTTTTCTTTGTAAATATTAATAAATGCAATTTATACCTAAAGGAAAATAACCTATAGGAACAAAATTCTATTGAATACAAATTTAAACCAAACCCCAAACTCGGTTACCAAGAAATAAAGAAAAGAGATATTAAAAGGTGACCCCACAACTAGATTAACACCTCTATTCAATTAGGAAATGGAGTCAATTAGGGCAAGATCAAAGATTAAAGAATTGGATGGAGAGGGTGAAAGCCTAATTTGTTTCTCTTAGAAACCCTCAAAAATTCTTTTATAGGATATTTAATGTCAAAAGATGCATTAAAACAAGTTCCTTTCATGGATTCTTGAATGATAATTTTTTCATAATCACATAGAAATAGAGGTTATAATAAAAATGTCCTAAATCCTCCACACATGTGAGAGGAAAATGTCTGCAACATGAGATTATCCTCCAAAAATAGGCATCTCCATCAAGAAAGTGAAAAAGAAGGTCCAAGAGTGCTCATCACTTCAAGGGACATCAACAAAATGCATGGATACATCTCTATGTAACCTCTCCTCCACCAAGATGTCACCATCAAGAAGCATGTAGTTCTCGATGTTTATGTATATTCTGTGAGGCAAAAAATTGTGGATGCATTATGGTTATTTCTTACATGCATTATGGCTTCGTGTTTTTAAAAAATGTGATTTTATTTTTGCATTCCAATGCGTACATACTTTAATGTGACAAATGCCAATCCAAAATTCCATTGAGTATGAATTGTAGGAATATGCGTGAGTGTAATGGTATCAATATTCCATGATAGAAACGTAATTCATTGATATTTCTTGAAACAACATGGTTCATGACTATAATAAATATTATTCAACCTCATTTTGAGAAGTTGGGAATTGAGGTGGACATTGATATGATGGATTTGGAGGTTTACGGCATTAACGCGCAATCTGATCACAACACCATACTTGGCTTTATTATTGGTGGTGGGACCTAAGCGTATGTTGCTTGAATGGAGAAACATATGAGATAGTGAATAAATAACCAATGTTGTCAAGGCTAGATTTTGAGCCAAGTCACTAGCACCATTGACAATATTGACGTGATACATGGTTTGATGAACCATTTGAAAATATAAATAAACAAACTGTCAACTCTCAAAAACATAAAAATATAAACAAATGAAATTGTAAGTGAAAAATCCAAATAAAAATAAAAACTAAGATATATACACATGAAAATGTACAAAGGTTGAGCATATGGTAGTACCTCTTAAAATATAACATTTAATAGGGTTTTTGAAGAGGCCTCTTTTAAGGAAGGGAACACATATGTTCCCTTTTCCAAGTAATTTTTACTGGTAAATGGGCCTCACCAGATAGTTCCAAACTTCCCTATTCCTAATGTCTTCTTGGCTACATCGTAAGCAAGGATTAGATCACCTTCTCGAAAGGCATGAGGGTGGTATTGATGATTGTTGTGTGATTTGGATTACTTTTTCATGTCTTTATAATTTTTTAATCAGGCACAATGATTTTGTTTTGTTGGCTCCAATGTGACTAGTTGTTATTCTAATGGTGTAGTGTTAGGGAACAAATTGATGACCATTTCAAGAGTTGGTATCTTAATATGATGGGTGAAATTTCCTTCATATGAGGTGGAAGGGAATGAGTCATGTGGTAATTTTCATGGGTGTTAGTTTATTTTATGTTGATGGCATCGACTTAGATATTAACCTGGTAAGGAGATGCAAACTCATGCATAAAACATAAGTATGAAGTAAAATCTTGAAACACTTCATTCTTAAAATGTGTGGCATGGTAAAATAACAATTTCTTGGGGACATTGAAGTGAGTGATAATATGGTTGAAAAAGAACCAAGTAGCTATGTTAGCTTTGTTTTCATAATTGGCATCACTTTAGCTCATTTTCTAAAGTAATTGATAGCCACAATGATCCAGGTGGATATTGGTGGCCACTCACCTATTCCACCTAGACCCTCCAATTAGTTTCATCTGTTTCCTTGTTTATTTCAACATTTACTATTTTAAAGAATTTCTGAAGTAGTTTTGACGCCCCAAATGACATTTTTTTGAGGTCTGCTGCAGACCCATAATCATAGCCACAGTTATGGGCATGTGGAAAAACCTGTAGTACTCAGAGAGACTTTTCCAATAAGGTGTCATACACGCCAAACAAAGATAATATGACCAAGTTACGACCTTGGGAAGTTGGCTGCCAAACTAACCCCAACGAGGCCCACAAACTCTTGGCGTTACATCTCTTGGGGTTAGGGTTTTGGTTGTTTAGGTTTTTCTCATGTTTTTCAATAATAATTAGGCCCTTGAGACTCATTGTAACATAGTTCAGTTGGCATGTAGCCACCACATCTCTTCTCAGAGATAAGCTACCATCGCCCGAGCTATCTTATTTCCATTTTGTTTGTAAGCATAGTTCAATATTTTTCTATTAAGGAAATGAAGTGTTTTTCTGCTACAACTTTGTATTTATGATTATATTTGTAATTTTTTGCATTCTTGGTTAAGTTTGGATCAATGGTATCAAAGCAGTCTGCTCGTTCTCTATTTTTCTTTGCATGTCCCCAACAAGGTCAAGGTATAAGGAGTTAGGGCTCGATCTGGTTGAATTGTTGCAGGATCATCCTCGCAAGCCCCGACAACCTCCCATGGTGGAAGAAAAGAAAGACTAGGGGCCATGATATCTTTTCGAAATGTTGCTCGAGGAAGTCCTCAAGCGACAGAGGAACGCGATGATGGATAACTTTTCCAAGATCCTTCGATGGCTATCCACAGGTGACACATCTTCATGCAATAGCCACTCTAGAAGTGCCAATCCTTTTAAGGTACAAGTTAACTTCGATATTCCCATATCTGAGGGCACGATATATGCAAATGTCATAGATAAATGGTTAAATTTGTTAGAAAAATATTTTTAGTTCATGACTTTTCCAATTGGGAAAAAATACTTTTGCACTTCTCAAAGTTGCCTCACACGTCAAGGACTGGTGGGATACCTACTGTGAACAAAAGGACGAGAGTGAACCCTCGTTGTTTTGAGCCGCACCCACTTGGGATTATTTCCGAGATGCCTACAAATGACAATATTACCCTGTCGAGAGCTATGAAGATAAATACATAAAGTGGACCACGCTACGACAAGGAAGGGACCAAGATGTGTTGGAGTTCAAAAATATTTTCCATACCCTTCGCACGAAGCTGGGTATCAAGGACACTAAGCAACATTTGGTACTCAAGTACATTGAATGTCTACACAAGTACATCTAGGACGAGATGGAATTCTTGGACATTTCCTTGCTCAACACGACATACTGATACACTATCAATATTGAGCAGAAGTTTAAATAGAAGAAAGGATACTTTGGATTTGCGAATCCAAAGCAAGGAAAAGGCGCCCACAAGCCACAGAGAAAAGGACAGAGCCAAGGTGGGGATACCCAGGAGAGCCCACCAAAGCCGCAAGCAGAGAACAACACCATGAAGACAAATAAGGACATGCAAAAATGGTGTGGGTTCCATAAGCGCTCCACTCACAACACAAGTGAGTGTCGGGCCAAGCAGTTGCTAGTGGATAAGCTGAAGGCCTCCTAATCAGACGCATGTTCTGACTCTAAATCAAAATGCAATAAAGGGAATGACAAAGGGAAGTAGATCATTGATGCAGAGCCAAGTGCCACTGTGGCCACCACCAAGATCTAGAAGATTGAGCTAGAAAATCTCGAGGAGGGGGAACACCCCTTTCACTCAAAGATGTGGGTGAAGGGTTCTCCGATACAGTTCATTGTTGACAACGGGAGCCAAAATAACCTCATTTCAGCAAAGGTCATGAAGCAACTTGGCTTAAAGACCACAACACATCCACAACCGTACACCATTGGGTGTCTTCACCAAGGATGATATCTACGCATTAGCCACCAGTGCCTCCTTCCCTACAACATCAAGCCCTTCACAGATGAGGTACTGTGTCATGTTTCTCCTCTTGAAGTTTGTGATGTATTGTTAGGACAAGCATACTTTTGGAAGTGACATGCTATGTATGAGTCTATAACTCACTCTGTGATTATTACTTTGGCCAATAGGTTGCACACGATACCAGAGGTAGCTCCACCTACCGCCATCTCTTTGACCACTGCAAAGGAATGCAGCAAGATCATTCCCCAGAAAAAGAAATTTGTTTTCCTTATGATTCGCCCTCGAGGCAAGCATAATGTTGTGGCCACAGCTTCCAGTCAAGGCCCCTCTACACAACAACAACAGATGGATAACGTCGCGGAGGAGTACAAGGATATTTTTGCCTCACCTACATGGGTACCTTTGGACTGTCAGGTCAAGCACTCCATCGATCTGACCCCAGGTGCGTCACTACCTAATGGATCGATCTATCGATGCTCTGCTATGGAGAATGATGAGATCAAGAGGTAGATTTAGGAACTATTGTAGAAAGGGCACATGAAGCTAAGCTCATCACCCTATGGGAGCCCGATTGTATTGGTACAAAAGAAGGATGGGACCTGGAGACTCTGTATTTACTATCAGGTGTTGAACAAGATCACTGTTTGGAATAGGTACCCAATTTCACGGATTGATGACCTTTTGTACCAGCTCAAGGGGGCCAAATATTTCAGCAAGATTGACTTGAAGTCAGGTTATCACCAGGTGCCTATCGAACCCTCTGATGTGTGCAATACTCCCTTCAAATCCAAGGAGGGCTTTCTTGAATGGTTGTTCATGCCGTTTGGATTGACGAATGCCCCCACAACCTTCATGAGATTGATGGATGACATCTTTCGACCCTTCACTAATGCGTTCGTGGTGGTGTATTTAGATGACATCCTAATCTTTAGCTAGAGTTGGGAAGAGCACCTCCACCATATTCAGTAGGTCCCTAAAACCATATGACAACACAAGTTGTGTGCTAACTTGTAGAAATGCACTTTTGCCCTAACCTAGGTTCAATATCTGGGGTACATCATGGATGAGCAGGGTGTACATGTGGACCCAGCCAAGGTACAAGCCATTCGGGATTGGCTAGCCCCAACCACTCTAACAGAGTTCCGCAGCTTTTTGGGTCTTGCCAATTCCTACCACAGGTTCATGTTAGGGTTCTCTCATATCACTTGGCCTTTAAGTCAAGTCACCAAGGGTAGAGCGAAAGGAAAGTTTTTTTTGGTTTGAAACCCAACCATAGGTGTTTTCCAAGTTGAAGCATTGCCTCTGCTCTAGACCAGTGCTCACATTACCAGACCCACAAAAAACATTTGAGATTGAGACAAATGCCTCCAACTATGCTATTGGTGCAGTTCTTACTCAACATGGGAATCTAGTGGCTTACCATAGTGAGACACATTCAGACACAATCTGAAAGTATCCCAATTACAACAAATAAATGTATTCCATTGTGTAAACTTGCCGCCAATGGAAGAATTACATTTGGGGAAGGAAAAAACCATCCACACATACGACTAACCCCTGGAGTTCATACAGACATAGGGGAAGTTGTAGAATGATCGCCATCGGAAATGGTCAACCTACCTGCAATAGTTCCATTTGAACATTAAGTATAAGAAGGGAAACACCAATAATGTCACTGATTTCCTCAGCCGACCACCGGTCATGGTACTGATCACTGTGCTTGACTCCTATGGGCACGAGACTTCGGGGTGGCCACATTTTTACAAGAGCGATCGAGAATCGGACAACACATACCAGACACTCCTCAAAGGGAAGCAAGTTCCAAATTTTCACCTTCAGGGTGCATCGTTATGCCACTTGGGACACATACGTGTTCCTTCAAGAAAGCGTGCCAAGATGATTTGGGAGGTGCACTAAAGTCGGGTCGTTGGAAATTTCGGAGTAGAGAAAACAATGGCGGTATTGCAAAAGTATTTTTATTGGCTGAAACTTTGTCAGGATATTTGGTAGTATATTAGATCCCGCATTGCCTGTGCCATTTCCAAACCAACCATCAAGAAGAAAGGCATTTATACTCCTCTACCTACTCCTAGTCAGCCTTGGGAATCTGTCTCCATGGATTACATGTTGGGCCTTCTTTCTACTAAGCACGACAACAATTGCATTTTTGTGGTCATCGATAGATTCTCTAAGATGCCCATCATGGTAGCTTGCAAGAAGATTATCACAACATAGGCCACTGATAAGCTCTTCTTTGAGTGAGTGTGGGTACACTTTGGGATCCCATAGTCCATTGTCTCAGATTGGAACAACAGATTCCTGAGTGCATTTTGGTCCAGTCTCTAGTTGATGCTAGATACAAAACTTTCTAAGTCCATGGATTTCCATCCCCAAACTGATGGCCAAACAAAGGTTGTCAACAAAATGATAGCACACATTCTCCACATGTACAACTCGAAGAATCCATGTAGGTGGGATGAAAGTCTCCCCTATTTCCAACACAAATACAATCGAGGTCTCCACAACTCAACAACAACTCCTTTCAGGTAGGGCTGGGATTTAAACCATTATGTCTGATTGATGTGGCCATACCATTTGCAACCACTCAGGAAGATTCAGCTCACGTCTATTCCGAAGCTGAAAGGGCTAATAGATTCATTGAGCGCATTCAACATATCCACCAACAAGTCCATGATATATTGGACAGAGCCAATGCTAAGTACAAGCAATGCCATGATCAACATCGAGTGCCGCACAACTTACCGTTGGGCAAAAAAGTTTGGCTACATTTGCAGAAGGAGCTCCTTGTTGGACCCCTTCACCCACTCTAATATGGACCATACACCATCACCAACAATTTTGGTGACAATGCCTTTGAGCTCAACATCCCATCGTTCCTTGGTATTCACCGAGTGTTCAATGTAGACTGTGTTCGACTATACTTTCAATTATTGTTAGACACATCTGACATTGTAGAACAACTCACAAAAATAGAGCTTAATTGGATTGCATAGAACAAGCCACAACTGATTAGATCATGGAAACATAGATCAAGAACACTCAACAATAGAGGATACAACTATATCAAGTTGTTAAAGTAGGCCAACTCCTTAACCAGGGCAAGTGGTTCACCAGGGACCAGGTTCAACAATAATTTCCTTACCTCATGGAGGCTCTGCACGCAATGGGGACCATTGCTTCCTTAGGGGTGAGGAATGATCTAGGTGGATATTGGTGACCACCCGCCTATTCCACCTAGAACCTCCAGTTAGTTTCATATGTTTCCTTGTTTATTTCAACATTAACTATTTTTAGTAGTTTTTTGGGTCCTAAACTTCTGGAGCAATTTTGATCCCCTAAACAGATTTTTTTTTAGGTTAGTTACAGGCCATGGCCATCGATTACTATGAAAAAACCTTTATTACTCAAAGAGACCTTTCCAACAAGGTATCATATGCACCAAACAGAGATAATATGACCAAGTTACGACCTCGAGAAGTTGGTTTCCAAACTAACCCCAACAAGGCCACAAACTCTTGGCATTACATCTCTTGGGTTTAGGGTTTTGGTTGTTTATGGTTTTCTCCTATTTTTCAATAATAAATAGGCCCTTGAACCTCATTGTAACATAGCTCAATTAGAATTTAGCCGCCACATCTCTTCTCAGAGATAAGCTACCATTGCCCGAGGTATCTTATTTCGATTTTGTTTGTAAGCATAGTACAATATTTTTCTATTAAGGAAATGAAGTGTTTTTCTGTTGCATCTTTGTATTTATGATTATATCTATAATTTGTTACGTTCTTGGTTAAGTTTGGATCACAAAATGATGTAATTATGGCTAAGATATAGGGTCGTCGGTCATGAATTTTAGCCCTTGTTTACAAATAGGTGGATCATGATAACCAAGAGCAATTGTCTTGATGGAGTTTGTGAATTAGACATGAATCTTTGGCATTTTTCACACAATTTAACTACATGAATGTCGTCACAGAATAAGGACAACCAAAAATAATTTTCCTATATGAGTTTTCCTGATAAATGGTAACTACATGTGCCATTGTGGTAGTCATTTAAGACTCATTCTATTTATTCATGAGTTAGGCATTGATGTAAGACAATATCAACTTCTTGTTGATGAAGGATGTTTTTAATGAGGCGATATCTAGGGGATTTATTCTAAACGCATCGATGATAATCATATGTAAGACTCTAACCATATTTTTCATCATACTAAGGATCATCTAGTCAAATCAAGAAGATATGGTCATTAAGAAAGTCATCATTCCATGACGGCCCTAGAATTTCCAATGGGACAATAATGGTGGCCTTTTTAAGGACTAACACACTTTTCTCTTAGAGGAACAAAAGTTAAGATTGAATTCCTAGAGAATCATAACCCAACAAGAAAACTTACCATTCATAAGCCATTGACTTAGAAGACATTTCATATGGATAGAATTCACTATTGACCATTACTCTACAAAGCAAAATATAATGACACCTTTTTTGGACTGTAAGGCTAAGTTCTCCTCATGATAGTAAATGAGTGGAGAACTTGATACATTCTTTTATGTAGTAAAGGACATGCTTATATCCCTCCTCCCATTGCTAGAATAACACTCTAACGATGACCCAAAGGGTAAAATCCGTATTGAAGTTTAAGGGGCTCATTAATAGGGTGTTTGAGAGTGCCTACTTAATATGTCAAAATATTATTTTCTTTGGTCCTTGTAGATGAAGGGAATTAATTGGCATAATAATATTAAGAATACATGGGCACAAATTGCATAATTAGGAACAAAAAAATGTAACAAAATTGGTTTTGTCTTGTAGACTTTGCAACTAGCACAATGTATGTGGAGGGGAATTTCATTGATGGCTTGGAATTTTAAGAAGTCAAGTATGATTCCTTTTTTGGGGATGATAAATCCAAATAAGTGACCGGTGGTGATGTAGAAGATGCAATTTATGGTGATTAAGTGAATGTTGTAGTTTTAGCATTGTAACAAAATGGTGGGAAGATCTTCTAGGTGTTGCAATCTATTCTTCGAGTGAGAAATGAGGCCATTGATGTAAGCCAAAATAATTTGAGTCAAATCATGGAATAAATAGGTCATAGAACACTAGAATGTGCTCCATTGTTTCTTAGATCGAAGAGAATAACAAGATAGGAAAATCTGCCCCATGGTTGAGTGAAAGAAATTTTATATTGATCAGAATGGCATATTTGAATTTAGTTATTTCTTGAGAACTTATCCACAAGGAATATAACCTCATGTCTAACACATGTATGAATAAATTTGTTTATGAAGGGGGTGGGAAAGTTGTATTTGGGACAATCTAGGTTCATATCATAGAAATATGCATATAGATGTATGGTGCCTTACTTTTTATTCATAGGAATTGGGTTTTATACCAATGAAGTATATATGATTGGGTAATTGAATATAGCCTTGCAAATTTGATCAATATTTTTCTTTGATGGCCATGGAATTTTAACAAATGGATAGAATTTTGGTTCTATTGGACAAGGGGTTCCTTTAACCATGGTTGGTATGATGTTTGAAAATGGTGAGATCTAATCTAGGCATTTCTAAAGTGGATGGTGCAAGGACATCAAGAAGTCTTAGAATAAGACTTTGTATGCAACTACCTCTTTGGGGGAATAGGCAGCTCCAAGGAGTATGTTTTTGGTAGTAACTAGTATGATAGATATGTCTACATTGATGGTAGGTGAAATATTGGAAATGTTGTCTCCCTCAAATGAATTAAGGGCTAGTATTGGATGTTTGAACCACTCAATGTGACCATGGGGAATAAATTACTTGTCTTTGATTATGCATTAACTAGGTGAGGTGATGGGGGTGAACGACATCTTGGAGAAGGTAAAAGAATGATGTTGCATAACATCACATGCGTAATTGGGAGAATTCATGGCCTATAGGATGTTCTTGTCAAAATGGAAAATGTGGTCAATATAGGTGGAAGCATCATGGGATGTTATGGTTGGTGAGAATGGTTTCTAGCTACTATCTATATCACATTTGTGTGACAAATTATTAATGATGGAAGGATAAATTGATGTGGAGACATTACAAATGGGGTGGGATTCTAGCCATAGATGTAGTCACTGAATCATTTTAAGAGGGTAACCAACTATCAATACCTTAGAACAATGAAGGTTTGTTGTAGGTTGTAGACACAATTGATGTGGAGATGGTGGTTGAATTATTAGTATCTTCTAGTGGTGGTGGAAACAATTATTGATGAGATTCTACCATTGATCTATCTCGAGTAGGAATTTGGTGAAATGTGGTGAGAATGGTTTGAAACTATGGGAGGTTTGAAAAATAGGGAACATAGTGATCTAATGTAAGGATAAGGAACATAGATTCTATGTAAGGCACATAGATGCTTTGTAAAAAACATTAATTGCACACATTGGTAGGTTCCTCCTAATCAATTCGAGGGCACCCCTAGCTGATAGGTTTAGTAATAAATGTGTATTTCTAGGGGACGAAGAAGGTTTGCATTTTAGAAGGGAAGGGAAAGAATTAAAGGCATAGTCATTGACATTACAAATGGTGTAAGGAGGTGGAAACACTACGAGGAGAACACCTTGAGCATAGGTTTTTATGGAATCTTCCTAAAAATTTTATCCCTTATTTTGTTAATAGTGGACATTTCTAGCATAAGTGGGCAATCAGAGGTTTTTGTGGATATTTTTACATAGGTGTGCCTAAATTGGCCTAGAGCATCAGTGCATTCACAATCATAACCCATTGGTGTTGAACTAATAATGGACACCGACAACCTTTATTACTATAAAATTCTAAAGTATCACTTTTTATTTTAATAACATGAAATGCATATAAATGCTTCACACTAAATTAGGAGAGTTGGTGTGTGTGTGTGTGTGAAATATGCACAAAATTAGGTTGGAATAGTTGGTTATTAAGTAAAAAAATATTTAATTATAAAAAAAACTTTACTAGTGTGCTTAAAAACCCTAACAAATCTAATGTATATACAGTATTAGTGCACCACACAAACATGAAAAATGTGCTTAAAGGTAAAATAACCTCAATTTTTTTATCATATAGAAAAAAATATAACTAGTGAAATATGAAGATTACCATGTGTGGATGCATTATGACACATAAAACACTACATGTTCAAGTCTTTTGCTTACAAAATATAATTTTTTATATTCAAAAAATTAGAATAGTGTATCATTTTGTTGAAATTTGGTAGCTCAAGGAGCAATTCCCTCCTTGGGGAAGCCCTTCTCACCCTATGGAGACCCTTCTAGCTCTTGGAAGAATTTAATTTTCACATGGAAAAATTATTATTTTAATGTGGAACCATGATTACACAAAAAGTACAAGTAAGCCTGGAAGAGGGAATTCATCCACCTATACCTCATATAAATACACCTAATGGGACATCAGTTGGATGCATCTCATCATATCATCCATTCATATTCTTTGGTTTGTATAAGTCCGAAAATTGTAGGGTTTGAGCTCACACATGTGAAGAGGAGAGAGATAATTTTATTGACTGTGTTGAATTTATATTTTGGCATATTTGAATAGTGTTGACTTTTGGTTTTGGACTTGGTTTGACTTGGGTTTTGGGTCTATTCTTGGAGGCCAAATTCAAGAGATAGAAGGCCTAAAATTTCCGAGCTCTTTGACTAGTGTTGATCACAAGGCTGAGGAAACTTTGACCATAGGGTTGACTTTGAATTTGATTGATTTCAGAGGCATATTTTTTGACTATATTTTTGATCGAGTTTGACTGTTGGAAGGAGGCCGAATTATTTGCTGCCATGACTGAAATTTTCTTGGAACTTTGATTGTTGAATGGTTAAGGATGTGTTTACTATCATTGACTTTGACAAAAAAATGAAGATTTGAAGTTTGACCAAATTTGACTTTCATGCTCATATTTGACTGGATATTGGTTGGTTAATTTGGTTGGTCAAGGCTTTGACCTTTGATTATTTGTTAGATGTACTTGGACTATGTATCTCTCTGCTGAACATTTGATGGCAATCTAATAGAAGAAGAATTTGGAAAGGGTTTTCCCTCTTGTAAGGATTTTCCCTGGTCTTTGACCAAATATCTATGTCTCTATTATTCTTGGTTGTCTTCCATTGTGCATTTAATTTACTGTTCTATCTGTAATTGCTTACTATTATTGGAAGATTGAAATTATTGGACAAAGTGATTGCTATGAAAGAAGAAATTGATTAAGTGATTGTTATAGCATAGAACAATGGAAAATTAATATGGTATCAGAGGTGAGGTGAAGACAAGCCCAAGGAGACAAGAGAAATCACACTTTGAAGATATCTTATCCATTGCTTAAGATCACTTGACTTGGTCAGGATGTCTACCTCATACTTCAAGATTGAAGAGAAGTTGAATGACTCATCTAACTATTCTATTTGGAGAGCTAGGGTTGATTTGAATTTGGAGGAAAATGATGTTTTGGAATATGTTGAAGGAAATTACTTGAGCCCTTGGAAAACGCTTTTGTTTTGTCAAGTCCAAGTACAATAAAGGTGAGGTCAAAGATAGGAAAATTATTATTTATTCATTAAGAGATCACTTGATCACTTATGTTGCAAAGTTGAAGAATTCTAAGGAAATGTATGATAAGCTAGTTGGGATGTATGATGCCAACAAATTGAATCATATTATATCTGTGAAGAATCAACTCAATGACACTAAGATGAAAAAGGGGGAGACCGTGAGGGGATTGACAACGAATGGTGTTGAGTAAAGAGGATTGGCATCATGAAGTTAAGGTTTTTAAGAACATTGAGTTTAAATTGAAAATTATACTGAAGCTCGGGGTAGATTTTTGGATTTTTTTAATTGCAACTTGAGCTAGGGTTGGAGTTGGCGCTAGGATTTTGACTTAGGGTACCATAGCAGGACATGCAGGGGGGAGTTCTACTCCCTTCTATAGTCAGGTAGTTACAGAAGGAAGTAAGGATGTGAGAAAGAAGCATTTTAAAAAACCTTTGGAGAAGGTATCAGAGGCAAGAAGCAAGGGAACATTTGGAAGAAACGGACTTCAGGATCAGGAAGGGGATCAACAGGAAACAAGTAAAGGAAGGAGAATGGAGGCATCAGTTAAAAACTGACTTCCATAAGGACAATTGGGGTTTGAAAACCCAAGTTGAGCATTATTCCCTGGGTCATATTGAGTGATATGGCGATACAAGCGCATAGGGATCATATGATGAAACATGGATCATATGCAAGTTCATGGGGTTATGGCCAACATAGAGGGCATTACATGTCTGGATAAGGAGCAATTGGAAGCCAAAGGGGGAAATACATATACATCTAGGTTCTAAGGGCTTCTTCACAGTGGTGTTCACAAGCCTAAAGGACAAATATAGAGTGTTTGAAGGGGGGACATATTTCTATGCTGCGACAGGACTCTACACACGGCCATGGATGATGAACTTTGTCCCAGAACGTGAAACATTCACATCAGTATCAGTTTGGATCAGACTTTACTCCCTTCCTCTGGATTATTGGCTACCAGAATCTTTGAAAACAATAGGAAACAAGCTGGGGCATTCTCTAAAGATCTTAGAGGCAAATCTGAAAGGAAAATACACCTCCTTTGTCCGAATATGTGTGGAAATGGACTTATCTAGAGCCCTTCCGGAAGCGATAATTTTAGAAGTGCATGATGAAGAATGGGTGTAGACTGTGGACTATGAGCACATCCCATTTAGGTGCCGCAAATTCCATGAACATGGGCATCTATTCAGAGATTTCCCAACAATCAATATGGAAGGTAATGGGAAAACTACTGTGGATAGAGATCAAGAGGGTTTCACCAAGGTTGGGGGCAAAGGGAAAGGGGGTAAACGTCCACACGAGAAGATAAATGAGGACAGACATACAAGACACAATAGTTTCAAGGTCCTAGAGGAATAAGAGGGGAACAAGGATGCAGTCCAGGACATGGAAAACATAACCAGGAGCAGGGTAAGGAAGTTGAAATGGAGGATATCACAGTAAACAACCAACAAAAGGATGATCTACCAAGTTACATGGAGATTAGTAGGGACCATGAGATGAATCCAAGTGAAGCAGGAATGGAGGGCCATGAACTACAGGAGATTCTATATAGGGAAAATCTAGATCTAGAGAACTTTCTGGAACAAGGAAAGAACATAGGGGTGGACTCCCTGCTAAAAGAGGATTATGATAGAGTACAACAATTCTTTCTATGGAGGTCACAATCAAAGGGAGCTAGAGTCAAAAGAAATCATGAAAGCCAGGAACCAAGTGGGGTCAAAATGATGGAGAATTCATAGGCACAATCTACAAAGAACTCAATCAAGAAAAGAGGAAGAAAAAGATAGAATGAGCTACTGAACAAATGTGGAAAACTATTGATCAACTCAGGTAAGATGAAATATCTCACCAGTTATTCCTTTACTAACCTTTCTTAATGAATCTCACAACCTGGAATATTAGAGGCATAAGAAATAGAAGGAAATAAAGAAATCCCAGTAACATAATGAAAGAATAAATACCAAATATGGTTTTTATTCAGGAGACAAAATGTTCGATGGATAAAATAAGAGAAATTCATAATAAGTGGATCCATAGAAATTTAGAATCCTAGATGCTGAAGCATCCAGGAACTATCTTTCCTTGGTATGTCAACCTGTAGGTGATAAGGAGATATACATGATCAAAAATGTTTATGGACCTCAAAAGCAAGCAGACAAACTCAAGCTTCTCACCTCACTGGAGGATCTAAGAGCAAGACATCCCAATATGCCTTGGATCGTTACAAGAGATTTCAATATGATAAGATCTCTTTCAGAGAAAAAAGGAGGTATTAGACAGCTAGGCAGAGACTCCATGGCCTTCCAGAACTTCATTATGAACATGGGACTAGTGGACACTGAAACAATAAATGGAACCTTCACATGGAACAATAAGAGGGGAGGGGCTTCTCAAGTTGCATCCAAACTTGATAGATTTATTATTTCAGAGGACCTCCTTCTCACAAGCCTTGCCATGACAGCTTCCATTCTGCCCTTTGGAGGATCGGATCACTAGCCGGTATAGCTGGAAGCCATCTTTATGGGCACACTGAGAAACAGACCTTTCAGGTTTGAAAATGCCTGGCTCTCACACCCTAAATTCACTAGTAACATTGATAAATGGTGGAGACTCGAGGAGTTGAACATTCAAGGCACTAAAATGTTCATGCTCCAATAGAAACTTAAACATATCAAATGCAGACTTAAATCTTGGAACAAAAAGGAATTTGGCGATATCTTCAAAGCCAAAAGAGAAACTGAGTAGAAGCTCTAGGAGATCAATCAGATCAACATCACAGATGGCTTCACCGAAGAGCGGCAAAAACTAATTGACTCTTTGTAGGAAGAATGGGAAGATCGATGATTACAAGAGGAAATTTTCTGGAGGCAGAAATCAAGGATACAATGGATTAGAGAGGGAGAAAGAAATACAAAGTTATTTCACAAATTCACTATGGCTCACAGGGCACACAACAAAATCACAAAGATCAAAGATTCTCAAGGGATTGAGCTTGTCTCTCACAATGATATGGAATCGATCCTTGTATAACACTTCTTCAATATTTCAAAGGAGCCACTAGAGGATAGATCCCACTGGAGGATTGATCCAGGTTCATTGACCATTTCACTCAGTATATCCCTCAGCTAGTTACCAAAGAGGACAACCACAATCTTAACAGGCCAGTGTCGGAAGAGGAGGTCAGTGAAGTGATTAATGAAATGCAAAATGGAAAAGCACCAGGCTCGGATGGATTCAATGTAGACTTCTTCAAAGCTTGCTAGGAAATAGTCAAACAGGATATCCTTGAGGTTGTGGAAGACTCAAGAAAATCCAAAAAGGTTCTAAAGGCTCTTAATGCTTCCTTCATAGCTTTGATCCCAAAACAGGAAAATGCCATGACTCCAGATGGTTTTCAACCCATAGCCTTACGTAATGTGGTGTATAAAATTATTTCCAAAGTAATGGCCAATAGACTCAAGCCCCTTCTACCTTCTCTCATCTCGGAGGAGCAAACAAGCTATGTGGAAGGAAGACAAATCCTCAACAATATCATCCAAGCTCATGAGGTGGTACACTCTCTCAAAAGCAACAAACAAGTAGGTATGATCATTCAGTTGGACCTAACGAAAGCATATGACAAGCTAAGCTAGTCTTACATAAGAGCAATTCTAAAAGCATATGGATTTGACCAAAATTGGATAAGATGGGTTATGGCACTAGTCACCATGACCAGATTTTCCATACTGCTTAATGGAGCTCCATCAAGAACCTTCACACCCTCTAGAGGACTCAGACAGGGAGATCGGATCTCACCATTCCTCTTCGTCATCTTGATGGAAGGGCTAGGTGGAGCAACCAAAAGGGAAAATGCTGAAGGACGAATCTAGGGGATCAGACTCACCTTGGATGGAGCAACAAACACTCATCACCAATTTGTGGATGATACAATGTTGCAGGGCGTACCCACAGTCGGGGAAGCCAAAGCAATCAAAAACATCTTAAATGAATTTTCTATGGCAGTAGGCACAGAGGTAAGCCTTAACAAGTCCAAAGTCTTTTTATTTAACACTAATATTGCTATTCAGAGAAACATTACAAGAATTCTTGGGTTTCAAAGGGAAAAACTACCTTCCAAATATCTTGGCATTCCTCTTATTGAAAAACCTCTAAGAAAGAAAGTGTGGGAGCCTATATTAAATAAACTTCGAGACAAGGTTAGAAAATGGACATGCAGGTCACTAAATTTGGCAGGGCACCTTGTGCTCACATAGGCAGTCTTGCAGGCCAGTCCCATTTTCATGTCTTCATCTCTTCCTGCTCCTCAAGGCATTAAGCAGCAGATAAGGAGAATACAAAGGGAATTTCTGTGGGGCAGAGGGGAAGAGCAAAAGAAGTGGGCTTTAGTAGCCTGGGACAAGCTTTGAAAGCCCAAAAGCCATGGCGGCTTGGGGGTTCATGATCCTGAGGCCCTCAATAGAGTTTTGGGAGCTAAGCTTTGGTGGAGATGGATCAAGGAGTCGACTGATCCCTGGGCTAAGATTTGCAAACAAAAACATGCCAAGTATTGGCAAGAGAAGGATCACATTAGAATTTTAGGGGAGATCAAGGGCTCCCATATTTGGAACCTTGCTTGGGAAAATAAAAGTATTGTTCAACAACATTGTTTCTGGGAAATCTGAGCAGGGGACCTTGCTCAATTTTGGGAGGAAAACTGGCAATAGGAACCCAACCTTTATAGGGATGAATTAGAAGCAAGACCAATGAAATACTTCAACTAATACATTCTGATCTATGTGGACCCATGTCGGTGACATCTCTTGGTGGCTACTTATAATATATAATTTTTTTGGATGACCTCTCCCGCAAAACATAGATATTCTTCTTGAAGTACAAGGAACAAGAATTTGACATGTTTAACGACTTCAAGGCAATGATAGAGAATCAAATAGGGAAGAGGATCAAAGTATTCGGGTCTGATAATGGAGGATAATTCATTTCAAATAAGTTCATTGCCTTTTGCAAGCAAGCTAGAATAAAGAAAACAACCATCGTACCTTATAATTCTGAGAAAAATGGTGTAGCTGAAAGGAAGAACATGAATATCATGGAAACTGCATAAGCTATGTTGCATGATGAAAAGTTGCTGAAGTTTTTATGGGGAGAAGTTGCTAACACAATGATCTATGTTCAAAATATGACTCCTTATCAAGCCTTGGGTGACAAGACTGCCGAAGCATTTTTCACAGGTGTAAAACCCAGTGTTGGAAATTTGAGTATCTTTGGCTGCCCAATCTACTTTCATGTGCCGAAAGACAAGAGGAATAAGTTGTAAGCTTCAAGAAAGAAAGGTATGTTTATTGGTTGTTGTGAAAATTCTAAATCTTATAGAATGTATGTACCAGGTCAAAGGAATATACAATTTAACAGGGTTGTGACATTTGATGAAGATGCTTCCCTTAGGAAAGTAAGGGACACTCCTCCCCCTGCTAATGTTGAGAAGAAGGATGATGCCATGGATATACAAGAAGTATCTTTTATGCTTGGAATAGAATTTGATCTTACTAATGATCCATTAGAACCCATGGACCACTTGGATCCCCCTCCATGTGATCCTCCCTCTTGGAAGGGATGACTATGGATTTGTGACACTTTACAAAGCATTGAGATGCATCTTGTTGCAAGAGGAACCTTCAGGGAAAGTAAGAAGCCATACCAATATCAGGGATATGTTGTAGCAATGAGCAACATGATATAGGTTGAAACACACACTTTTGAAGAAGTAGTGAAAGATAAGGTACAAAATAATGCTATGGCAGAGGAATATGAATCCATCATGAAGAACGATGTGTGGGAAGTGGTTATGAGACCCGAAGGAAAGTCTATTGAGACTTTGATATGGTTGTACAAGATCAAGCATGGTGCAGATAGAAGTATCGAGAAATACACGACAATATTTATGGCTAGTGGCTTATCTCAGAAAGAGGGAGAGGACTATGATGATTTTTTTTCACTGGTTGCCTGCTACACTACCATTTAGTCTATCATTTCTCTTGCTGCTAGCTAGGGATGGACACTTCACCAAATTGATGTAAATATTACATTTCTACATGGCATACTCGAGGAAGAAGTATATGTTGAGAAAGCATAAACACTTGAGGAGCATGTTAGGAAGAATCATGTATGCAGGTTGAAGAAAGCGCTTTATGGATTCAAGAAAGCCCCCAGGGCTTGGTAAGACCACATTAATAGCTACCCAATGAAGCTTGGATTTATGAGAATAAATGTTGATCTGAATCTTTACTTCAAGCCAATCCAAGGTATGCCCCTGATTTTGGTATTAAATGTTGATGATTTATTCTTGACAAGTGGAGAGCCTCTTATTCTCGAGTGTAAGAGGGAGTTGGCCTTTGAATTTGAGATGAAATACCTTGGATTGATGCACTACATTATGGGCTTAGAGGTGTGGTAGAGACCTTGTGATATTTCTTTCTTAAGGGAAATATGTTGTCAAGTTGCTGGAAAGATTTGGAATGGTAGAATGTAAGTCCATGGCCATACTGATGGAAATGAACTTCAAGAAGTTATGTGGTGAATCCGCGAGACTTGATCTGGCTAATCCATTTAAGTACCGATAGTTGATTGGGGCATTGATGTTCCTTGTGAACACTTGACCAAACATATGTTTTTCCATCAAAAATCTAAGTAAATTTATGACTAAGCCTCTACATGCACACTAAGTTGCTCCCAAGCATGTGTTGAGATACTTTCATGGGAATATTAATCTTGGATTTAGATATACTATCGAAGATGTGAGACTACATGGATACACTAATGCTGACTAGGCTAGAAATGTTATTGGTAGGAAAAGCACATAAGGGTGATGTTTTAGCTTGGGATTTGCCATGATATCTTGGATGAGAAGGAAGCAGAAGTCTATTACTCTTAAAATTACTGAGGCTGAGTATATTTCTACTAGCATGGCTACTTGTGAGGCAGTATGGTCGAGGAAGTTCTTTGGAGAGTTGTTTAAGCATTTACTAGATACGAAAATGATATATTGTGACAACAAGAGTGGGATCTAAATTTAAGAGAATCTCATGTTCCACGACAGGTCCAAGCACATTGATATTAGATATCACTATATATGGGATATGGTGAAAAGAGGAGCCATACAACTCCATCACATTTTTATTGATGAGAAGATAACTGATATTCTTACCAAGGCTTTTCTGAAAAGGAATTTCTTAGTATTCTGAGAGAAACTTGGATTGGTGGATGTGACCCTCATAGGAAAGGGTCACGATTGATCGAGGAAACTGAGCTATGCTCTTCCCCTTCTTTGAGCTCCCAAGGTAGGAATCAAGTAAAAGAGCTACTGGGTTGAGGGAATAATGGAAAATAAGTGTGTGTGATCCTTACTCCCTGTGGTAAGTTGTATCTCTCCTATTGTCACTGTAGGGTGTGTGTGAACATTGTCCGTTATGGAAAGTTGTATCTCTCCCTATAAGTTCTTGGACATGACATAGTATACCCCAGTATGCATCCTACCCTCAAGTTGGGCTTGTAGGGGTTGCCACCCATCTGGCTAATGGGCGAGGATACTTGGGTGTGTGTGATCCTTACCATTTATGGTAATAAATATCTCTCCTAAATGATGGGATGCATGCGTTCTACTAGTTGACTCTTGAGGGTCAAGGTAGGAAGATCAGTGGACAATAGGTGTGTGTGATCCTTACCCTTGACGATAAGTTGTATCTCTCCTATTTTCATTGGATATAGGGTGGAAAATTGATCTCCCCTATGATGATTATTCTTCTTTAGATTGAGAGTGTTTAACAAATGAGTAGAGATGAACATAAATGGGATATGATATGACACAATGATTATGATGACAAGACATTTGATATGAGACTTATGATGCAGTCGATAATTCCTCTCTAGCTGAGAGGGAGTGTTGAAATTTGGCAGCTCAGGGAGAAATTCCCTCCTTGGGGAAGCCCTTCTCACTTTAAGGAGAAACTTTTAGCCCTTGGAAGAATTTAATTTCCAACGGGAAAATTATTATTTCAGTGTGGAACCATGATTACATAAAAAGTACAAGTCATCCTGGAAGAGGAAATTTGTCCACCTAGACCTCATATAAATACACCTAATGGGGCATGACTTGGAGGCATATCATCACATCATTCATTCATATTCTTTCATTCGTACAAGTTTGAAAATTGCAGGGTATGAGCTCACACGTGTGAAGGGGAGAGAGAGATTTCTGTTGATTACGCTGACTTTCTGTTTTGGAATCTTTGACCAAAGTTGACTTATGGTTTTGGACTTGGCTTGACTTGGTTTTTGGGTATGTTCTTGGAGGATGAATTCAGGAGAGAGAAGGCCAACAATTTCTGATCACTTTGACCCGTGTTGACCACATGATTGAGGCATATTTGACCAAAAGGGTGACTTTGACTTTGATTGATTTTAGAGGTAGATTTTGTGACTAATTTGACCGAATTTGACTGAGGGAAGGAAGAGGAAACCCCATATTAGTACACTATGGCTAATGATGGACATCAAATAAAGGTATTTGAGTTCCTTATTTAGGAAACTGATGGACATACTGTAATTAAAAACATGAACCCCTGCATACTTCCTAACTTCTATCGCATAACTATAGAAGAACCTACATGTAGTACTTATGACTACACTTCAAATGAATGGAAGCCCAACCTCTTTCCTTCCGCATTGAAGGATTCATCCTTAATATGGTTCATGAGTTTAGAAGGCAACAACATTATTATTTTGGGAAAAATGAAGAAAGATTTCAACAACATATGTGGATATTGTTCTAGAGAAAAAAACACAAGGAATGAGATCTTCCGAATGGCCCACAGAGAGGATGAATCCGTAGAGAATGATGAACACACATTTTAGCATGATTATACTAAAGCTCACAACTACACTCTAGATGAGAACTCTCTTAAACTTATTTTGTTTAAATCAATGTTTCGATAATCACAATTGAGATTAAATCAATGAGGGTTTGAAATCAGAAAAATTTGTAAAAATAGGAAAAAAAAAAAAAGAAAAAAGAAAAAAGAAAAAATTTAAAAAAAACCATTTTTTTAATATCTAAAGCATCCACAACATAAAATGAATGCATTAACACATAAATATGAAAATAGAACTAATATATAATATGTGTGATATACCTAGTGTTACATCACACATAATAATGAATCATGTCCTGAATATTGAGTCCTGACTCAAACTCAAAATATAAACAAACAATATAATAATGTATCTCATATCATGAGTCATATACAATGAAATGAACCAAGTAACTACTATGTTCCTCTTCTACTCTTGTGAGAAAATATACCAACTTTCCCTCTATATGAAGAAGGCCCTAGGGTTGACATTGGACTCTGAAGTCCTATAGAAGTTGAAGAACTAGGAGATATAGGAGGTAGATCATGTCCTCTACTAGTGACCATGGTAGGTGGTGTCACCTCCTTGTCTTGGTTGCTCCTCCTCCTCCTCCTCTATAGCTACTACCCACTCCACTACCTCCTCCTCTAACCAATTAGAGGTTGATTCCATGATAGGCCTCTCGGCCTCAACCCTCCATGCAGAAGTGGTTCCAATCCCATCTAATCAGATGGCATCCATGTAAGGTGTCTTCTCAATTTTCATCACCCACAAGTAGAGATTGTAGTAGACATAGACCATGTCATTAAGGCGCCAAGACTCTAACTTGTACAAGGATCATAAATTTTAAATTAATAATTATCAAAATAATAAATTATATTTTTTATTATTTAATGGATTCAAAAAATTAATTAATTTTTTTTTAACCTATTGCACTTCTTGCTGTGTATTTTTTCAAATACACTCTAGTTGTGCTTGCATCCAGAGGAGCTACATGTTTGGCTAAGCACTTGAATGGAAAGACTTTGGAGATTGGGTACTCTGCTACCATAGCTTCTCCACTATGCATCTACAAGAAATAAGATAAACATAAGAAAAATTTGAAATTTGAAAGTTCAAGCAAAGTATGAAGAGATAATGAAATTTGAAACAAATTAAAGCTTACCTAGCATTTTGGTCTTCCTATCCACAATATCTATGTCAAATATAAATGTGCCACCTACCATCTTGTATATCTCCATTTTGTTAGAAATTCTTCCAAATTATTCTGGAGATGACACCATATTCTAAACATAAGTGAAGAATCCATCCATGACCTCAATGTCAAATAAGAAACCAAAAGAGTAAGAAATTGCAGGGTTTATGTAGATCCCTGTAGCATGAATGGGGCGATGGATTGTATTGTTCCATCACTTATCAATCACTTCCCTTATCACTTGTTGTTTCTCAAAATCCTCATATCCCGTATCATCATAATAGCTTTGAATGAATTATTTGGCCCTCTACATGGCCTCATACAAGTAGCCCATTGTGGGATTTTCTCCATCAATTAATCAAAGAACCTTTACCAAAGGTTCAATATTGCTACACACGTCCTAGACTCCTACCCAAAAGCTCTCCTAGTATGAAACTAGCCTGCATATGGCCTCTCCCTCTGGTTTGCAACTAAATGAAAAAGCACACCACTTGTCTAAAAGAAACATTCTCTTCACATCCCACATAGAATTCAAGAGGGTTGAAGAGATATGAAGCTAGTGGAAAACAGTGTAATAGAAAAGTGCACCAACTCCTTGTTGTTGGTGAATGTTCTCATCAAATGAATCATAGATGCATGATTATATATAAATTTTGTAATGATTTTTGATGATTCAACAATATCCTTTACAAAAGGAAATTTTCCTATGTCCTCCAACATCGAGTCAATGTAGTGTGCAACATAAGCTGTCCAAAATATGCTAGGATGGCTCTCCATAAGAATCATGCTAGAAGTAACAGAATTTGCAACATTTCCTGTTATGATCTGGAAAACATGTTGTGGACCCACCTCCTGAATGAACATGTCTAACCAATCACATAATAACCATGCATCTTTGATATACACAGATGCATCAACAAATTTCATAAACATTTTCCCCTTGGGACAACTAACCAAGAAGTTAATGATGGTTTTACCCTTTTGATCAGTCCAACCATCTAACATCACAATGCATCCCATCTATGCCCATGATGCCCTAAAATCCTCTAATCTTGAAGTGCATTCAACCTTTTCGTTTTGAAGAATATGCCCTCTAAAGTCATCATAAGAAGGGGATTTCTACCTTACGCCAACAATAACAATAACATCAATTGCGGGCTAGAAAAATGGATTGATTCTGGAAATGCTAAAAGGAACATCACTCTAAATAAGACACCTTCCCAATAGCTTGTCAACTTCTTCCTTCTATTTTTTTTCAAGAGCTAACCTAATAGATGGTTGTGCACCAGGTGTGGTTCTAGGAACAAAAATCATGAGGCAACTGTGGGTTTGGTTGTAGAAATTGATGTTGAAGAAGAACCAATACCACTCGCATGGTCACCTCCCATCAGTCCACCTGATACCATTTGACCCTCTACCTTGGTAAGTTTGGTTGTCTCTATATCTTCTAATGATTTGAGGGCTCTATAGATGAGTTTTGGAGTTGATTTTGTGCAAATCCCTACTCCATGCCCAAAAAATTATGCAAGATGGAATTTAAATCGGTATACTCCCCCTGTCATATGTTTCCCACATAACTTGCAATTCAAGTTTGATCTATCCATCGAGTTCACCAAATTCTCACATAGGGTCCAATTTCCTTGGCATCTTTGTAACTTTGTTGAAATCTTGAGTCTTAGTGTAAGACTGAAGTTTGAACCTAGGGCACAAGAAGAATTTCAAGTTAAACAAATGAAATTAAAACTTAATGTACAAAATTTTGAATTTTTGACAAAAAAACCCTCCACTCAATGCAACAGTAATGGAAAAAAAAACACACGCTCAAACCCAAGAAAAAATCATGGAAAAAACTAGGGCACAAGAAGAATTTAAACAAATAAAACTAACAATCAATATTTTGAATTTTTGACCAACAAAAACGTCTCCATTAAATGGAAAGAAAACAAACTCAAATCCAAGCGAAAATCATGGAAAATATATGGGTGACTAAAACCCAAGGAAAAACAAGGAGAAAACAAAAAAAATAGGGCCAAATTTGATGCCAGTTCTCCTCCTCATTTGATCTCACCTTTTCTCTCTGATTGAAAAATGAATAAAAAACTAAAAAAAACTTTTAAAAAGTTATTGTTTGCCATAGTAATTATTTTTACCCATCAGATCACGATTTTTTTGTAAAAATCGCAATTTTTCAAATAAAAGAAAATTTACTTTCCTCAAGGAAGTGGATTTTTCTACTGAGTTGGTATCAGGGGAAACACCAGCATCAAAATCACCTTAAATCATGAGCACACCGGAGTTAGTGGAGCTGAAGTTGTAGTTGAGGGAAATGCTTGATAAAGGATACATTAGGCCAAGTGTATGGACTTGGGGTGTACCAATATTGTTTGTGAGGAAGAAGGATGGTACCCTTAGGTTGTCCATTCATGACAGGAAATTGAACAAGGTGACGATTAAGAACACATATATGTTGCCAAGGATTTATGACTTGTTCGATCAGTTGAAGGGAGTAGAAGTGTTCTCAAAGATTGAATTGAGATCAAGATACCATCGGGTATGCATCAAAGAATAAGACATCTACAAGACTACCTTTAGGACCATGTATGGGCATTGTGAGTTTGTTGTAGTTCCATTTGGTTTGACTAATTCTCTAGCTACTTTTATGTGCTTAACAAATAATTTGTTGCGTCCTTATCTGGAAAAGTTTATTTATGTATTCATTGATGACATCCTAATATATTCTAAGAATGAGGTGACATTGTTAAGAGAACATCAGTTGTATGCCAAGATTAGCAAGTACACTACTTGGGACATGTTGTCTCCAAGGAAGACATAGTAGTAGATCCAAAAAAGGTAAGAGCTATCATGGAGTGTGCAACTCCTAGCTATGTGGATGAAGTCAGATCATTCATGGGTTTAATAGGTTACTATAAGAGGTTCATCGGGAACTTCTCACGCATTGCCTACCCTATTACATCATTACAGAGGAAAGGTAATAAGTTTGAATGGAAAAAGGAGTGTGCAACCAAATTTGAACAGTTAAAGCAGTTGTTGACGAAAGCACCAGTGTTAAAGATTGCAGATCCAGATAAAGAGTTTGTAGTGTGTACATATGATTGCAACAAAGGGCTTGGTGGAGTCCTTATACAGGAGGAAATGGTGATATGTTATGAGTCCAGGAAACTGAATGAGCACAAGAAAAGTTATACCTCTCATGATCTTGAGTTGGTGAATATTATCCATTCTTTGAAGATGTTGAGGTGATATCTTCTTGCTAGGTGGTTCATCTTGATGAGTGGTCACAATGGGTTGAGATATCCATTTGACCAACCAAATCTGCATTCTAGGAAATCTAGATGGTTGGCCACAATTAGTGAGTTTTACTTTGAGATAAGATACATCAAGGGTAAGGAGAATAGGGTTGCATATGCTATTGGTAGGAAAGTGCATGAGTTGAACCATGTTGCAACAGTGAGCTCATATGGGACAGATTTATAGGATCAAATCTTAGAGGCAGGACAATAGGATGATAGGTACATGGAGCTTATGCACATGCTACAACAAGGTACAAGTGACCAATATGTAGATTATTGTCTCACGATAGATGGCTTGGTGAGATTTAGGGATATGATCTATGTGCTAGATGACAGTGAAATCAAGAAGCTTATTTTGAGGGAGTTTCATGTAAAATCGTATTTAGGTTACATAGGATACCAGAGGACATTGAAAACAATGAAGAAGATCTACTATTGGTCGAATATGAAGAAGGAAGTGGAAAAATTCGTGGCTAGATGTTTGGACTGTCAGCAGGTGAAAATAGAGTGTAAGCATCCAGGTGGGTTGCTTCAGCCTATTCCAATTCTAGAATGGAAATGGGAGGTCATTTCCATGGATTTCAGTATAGGTATTCCAAGGAAATTGAGGTAGCATGATTCCATCATGGTTGTGGTGGACAGGTTGAGAAAGGTTCCTCACTTCATTCCAGTAAGGATTACCTATTCAGCTAGTGAGGTAGCACAAGTCTTCACTAGGGAGATCGTGAGATTGCATGGTGTTTGTTAGCTCTGCTACATGTTTGAACATTTTGAGGATCAAGGACAGCTTGGTCGTGGTGTTTTTTGCAAGAAGGGAGCTCGCGACAGTTCATTTTATCCTTCTCCCTTCATTTGCTCTATACCCTTATAACTCCCGCTACCCCCCTTTCCTCCTTTCATGTCATTCTCCTTATTCTCCCTCACTCCATTATTTCTGTTTTCCTCTATAAAACCTGTAAACCCCTTTCGGCCAAGCCCCTCAGCGCTGAAGTTTAACCCACAAGACCGCGGTCATATAACCGCGCATATACGAAAAAGCACTATTGGCGGGGCCTTCCCTTGTCACATCAATCAACAACCATGTGCATTAATCTCCGCTGTCTGATCGTCCATCTACAAATATGACGGTAGTCGCTCCTCCTGACATCGCAACCTGCATGCACATTAGCCCACGGGGAAAGCGGTTTCCCGCCGACCCCATCTGCCACATGTCATCTGTCTATTACATCGCGTCCCCGTATATGGTTACCACCCGCCTCCGAAAAGCAGTGCGGGGAAACCGCTTACCGCCCACTCATACGTCCTCTGCTCGTTAATATTCGTGCATCTCCCATTCCCGATAACCATCGGATCTTCCCCACCGAGATTCGATGGCTCACATTTGTTTCCGCCTGCTTTTCCCGATAGCTTTCCCTGATTCAATCTCTGCCATCCATCTACGGGATCCGACGGCTATTGTTTATTCTGTCCCCACCATGCATCCTCTATGTTTTTTTCATGCCTCTAACCTATATCATTCACCCGAAGGATGAAGCGAGTAGCTACCAAGTACTCTGCACAGTTAATATTTCAAAAACCGCATTCAAAGAGAATTATGGCCAAAGAGTAAAAGAACACTCCTCGAGCAGTTCACAACATTAATCAGTTATGGATCCTTCTCTTAGAGGACATTCTACCTGCTCAGGAAGGACAGTCAAGTACCAAAAATGTCAAATGTATTCATTAAAGCAGCAGATTGTACAGAGATTTTTATTAGATTGTTAATGTGGTTGATGGTCCATTATGACCCCTCCACGCATAGGATAGCAAATATTTCTGTAATCAACCTCTATATATATCCAGAACTCAGAATGTAATAGATTGATGAATGTTATTTTTTTGTAAACTTCAACTTTTGGAGACTCTAACTATTGTGATACCTACAGCGTCTGGTCTTCATTTTCAGCTAATGCAAGCTTCTTTTACTGTTAATTGCTCACTTTCCACTTCTTCTTTGTTCTCGGTTTTGCCTGTTATGCATTTATTTATGTGTTGTTGATGTTTGGCATTAGAGGGGCTGTCATCCCACCTCTGTGTTAGTATTTAGGATGTATCGTTGAATTTGTATGTTGGTTTCTATTGTATTAATGCTAGAGAGTTGTCATCCTGTCTGTGCATTAGGAAATAGATTTGCAGACCTCTTAACTGGTTGTAGCTGGCCATCACAAGGTCCTGTGCATTTGCTGGTGTGATTAGTATTCTCCATCATCACATTTTCCTTAAACTATGAGTAATTGGTGGTATAAAGCCTTGTAGTCTGAGGGTGTTCACCCATGTCTGGGGTTAATCATAGTAGAAGTAGTTATCTGGCTTGAAAATGCAGCATTTCTTTCATTCATCCACCATTTTTCCAACTTTTTTCTTAAGTTTGTAATGTTCCCAAGCATCTTCGAGATACAACCTAGGAGAGTTTCTTAGGTTGTTAGCATTAATTGGCGCCATTGCCGGGGAGAGGAGGTTGAAGCTTAGCTTCCCTGGGGGATGACACAGTTCCAAATTTTGATGATAGACAAGGTCTGGGCACATTTCTGGTTGTAATCATCTATCTGGAGACTCTACTGGAGTACCTACCTGGTGGCAACTCCACATTGCAGTTCTGGCTTAGTTTGTGAGACATACTCGAAGAAATCCTCTGAAATCACCAATTGAACCAGTGCCTGACCCCAAGAAGATTGTCAAATCAAAGAAAACTTCACTGAAAGGAGCATTAGGATCAGGTAAGCATAAGAAATATTTTACATCTCTGCAAGAGGGGGTTATAGTTGAAAACAGACAGTTTGAAGAATTAGAACCTGGTTTTGCTAGTGAAGAATCACCTGCATAGATTCAAATAGCTCCTTTTGTATTTAGTTCCCCTTTGGATTTGAGTCCAAAGATTTCATCCCATACAGTCCATCATATTCCCTTGTCTCTGCCATCCACTCCATTGTTTCCCACTATTCAGTCTGTCAGTATCCTTCCACATACCCCAATCATGGCAGGCCAACAAGCACTTACGAGGATGGAAAGAGTTGTGGTTGCTAAGTATGGGCCTTTGGTTCTGCCTGTTCCGTTAAATGCCATGCCTGTAGGAGAATACCAAAAATATATGCCTAAGTCACTGGTACAGATGGGGTGACTGTTGAAGAATACCTTAAGGTTTTTTACAGTTATGTTGACAATTTAGATATAAGTGAAAATGAAGTATTCCCAGCCTTTTGTAGGCTCCATTACATACAATACCATAGACCATAATACCATGGGTACACTATACCATGTGCCCAAAACCACACGTCAACCTTGACTCAAACTTGAGTCAATTTTACCTACCAGGCATCAGACACATAGAGCATCATGAATCTATCATTGAGATGGACGGTAAGATTTTTGATCAAGTTATTTCTATTTTGATTGACCCTGGATCTAATTATAGCCATGTTAGTCCTCAATTGGTGGATAAGTGTGGTTTGAGTAAGGAATTGCATGCAAAATTTTGGTTAGTGCAGTTGGCTATAGGTACAAAGAAGCGAGTTCATCATTGGGTAAGAGCTTCTGCATTTGATTTGAATGGTATGCCTACATCATCACATTTGAATGTATTTGCATTGGGATCATACAGTATGTTGTTGGGCATGGACTTGTTGTATCTTCATAGAAACAAGGTAAATTGTTATGACAAATCCATTGAGTGTGTTGATAACAATGGGGAACCAAGAGTCTTACCGGGTAAGAAGAAATCCACATCAGTTAGGATGGTGACAACTATGTAGGAAAAATGTAGTTGTAGGAAAGGGTTTATGTTATTTGCAGTGCACATTTCTAGTGATAAGGGTAAGGAGGTTGACAATGCAGATGTGTTGATCAAGTACGCATTTCTGTAGTAGTTTTAGGATGTATTTCCTTAGGACATTACAGATTTTCCACCTCACAGGGAGGTAGACTTTTCCATTAAGTTAGTGTCAGGGGAAGCTCCAACATCAAAATCACCTTACAGGATGAGCGCACCTGAGTTGGTTAAAGTTGTAGTTGAATGAGATGCTTGACAAGGGATACATTAGGCCAAGTGTATCACCTTGGGGTGCGCCAGTATTGTTTGTGAAGAAGAAATATGGCACTCTCATATTGTGCATTGACTACAGGAAGTTGAACACAGTGACCATCAAGAACAGGTACCCATTACTGATGATTGATGATTTGTTTGATCAGTTGAAGGGAGCAGCAGTGTTCTCTAAGATTGACTTGAGATTCGGATACAATCAAGTACGCATCAAAGAGGAGGACATTTACAAGATAATTTTCTGGACCAGGTATGGGCTATGAGTTTGTTGTAGTTTCATTCAGTTTGACTAATGCTCCAACTACATTTATGTGCTTGATGAATAGTGTGTTACATTCATATTTGGATAACTTTGTTATTGTGTTCATTCATGACATATTGGTATATTCTAAAAATGAGGAAGAGACTGTCGACCATTTAGTAGCAGTGTTGAGGTTATTTAGAGAGCATCAATTGTATGCTAAGCTAAGAAAGTGTAGCTTCTTTGAGACTGAGGCATACTCGGGACATGTTGTCTCCAAGGATGGAATTGCATTAGATCTAGAAAAGATAAGGGCCATCATGTTGTGGGTAGCTCCTGAGGATGTGGATGAGGTGAGATCTTTCTTGGGGTTGGTAGGATATTATAGGAGTTCAATAAAGAACTTCTCATAGATTTCTTATCCTATTACATCATTTTAGAGGAAAGGTAAGAAGTTTGAATGGACAGAGGAGTGCGAGGCCAGTTTTGAGAAGCTTAAGCAGTTGTTAACACATGCTCCTTTGTTAAAGATTGCAGATCCAGACAAGGAGTTTGTAGTATGCACAGATGCTTGCAAGATAGGACTTGATGGGATCCTTATGTAGGATGGATAGGAGGTGTGCTATGAGTCGTGAAAACTAAATGAGAACAGGAAGAACTACTCGATGCATGATCTTGAGTTAGTAGTGATCATACATGCATTGAAGATGTGGAGGCATTATCTTCTTGGCAGGATATTTGTATAGATGAGTGATCATATTCAGTTGAGGTATTTGTTTGATCAGGTGAATCTAAACACCAGGTAGGCTAGATGGTTAGCCACGATTAATGAGTTTGATTTCGAGATCAGGTACATCAAAGGAAAGGAGAATAGGGCGGCATATGCTCTCAGCAGGTGGATACAAGTAAATCACTTGGAAGCTATAAGATTCTATGGGAGAGACTTACATGATAGTATCTTGCAAGTAGGTCAGCGGGATGTCAAGTATATGGATATTGTGCATAGGTTACAGTAGAGTACAGGTATAGGTGCTAGTATAGGTATAGGTGACAATACAGGTACAGGTGTAGGTACACGGGATGTGGATTATTGTCTTACAATGGATGGATTGGTTAGATTTAGAAACAAGATATATGTGCTAGATAGTAGTGACCTCAAGAAAGTGATCTTCAAGGAGTTTCATGCAAAATCATGTTCATGTCACCTAGGTTATCAGAAGACACTAACAACAGTGAAGATATTTTACTATTGGACGGATCTCAAAAAGGATGTAGCAAAGTATATGGCTAAGTGTTTTGGATGTTAACATGTGAAGGCAGACTATAAGCATCCAGATGGAATTCTACTGCTGATTATGATTCTAGAATGGTAATGGGAGGTCATTTCCATGGACTTCATCACTGGTTTGGTGAAGACAGTGAGACAACATGATTCCATCATGGTTGTTGTGGACAGGTTGACAAAGGTTGCACACTTCATTCCAGTGAAGTAAACATTCTCATCTAGTGATGTGGCACAGGTATTCATTAGAGATGTGGTCAGGTTGCATGGTGTTCCAAAGAATATTGTGTCAAACAGGGATGAAAAGTTCACTTCCAAGTTTTGGAAGGAGTTGTTTGCAGGTTTGGGCATAGCGTTGGCCTTCAGTACATCTTATCATCTGCAGACACATGGAAAGACAGAGAGGGTCAACATGATATTGGAGGACATGTTGAGGATGTATGTGATGCATCAGTAGCGAAAGTGGGAAAAGTATTGCCCTTTGGTTGATTTCGTATACAACAATGGTTATCAGGAGTCATTTAAGATGAGTCCTTTTGAGGCATTATATGGGTAGAGTTGCAATACTCCCATCAATTAGTGATCCAGTTAATAGGGTGCTGATTGGACCAGTCATGTTGGTAGACATGGAACTGAGAATGCAGGTGACCAAGAAGAATCTAAAGGAAACACAAGATAGGAAGAAGAGCTATGAAGATTGGAACAGGTTGTTCAAGGAGTTTTAGGTTGTGTAACAGGTGTACTTGCGCATCAAACCAAAGAAAATCTCATTGTGGAGTGGATCATGTGCCAAGATGGCACCACAGTTTTGTGGACCCTTAAGTATCATTGAGAAGATTGGGTCAGTAGCCTATTGACTTGCAGTGCCTCCGATAATGAAAATCCATAATGTTTTCCATGTATCATTTCTTAAGAAGTATGTTAAGTATGTTGATCATGTGATTGACTAGTCTTTATTGCAAGTGGAACCAGATGGATAATTCCAGCCGGAGCTTTAGTGTATATTGCAAAAAAAGGTTCTCATGCTCCAAAACCAAGCAATCAAGAAAGTTAAGGTGCAGTGGAATCACTTTGGGCCCAATGAAGCTACATGGGAGATGACGGATCAGATAAGGGCCATGTATCCTTCTTTGTTTTCCAGTTGAGGCAAAGCAGTTTTGATATGGTGTTTTGGTATATGTTTTGATATGGTATTTTGGTATATGTTTTGATATGGTGTCTTGGTATATGTTTTGGTGATATTGCTATATGTACATATATATATACGGATGTAAATACCTCCATGAGCTCCATTATAAATCTCCAATAAGCGATATGGGTGTCATGTCATTATGATTGTCACGTTGTTATATTTTCATCTTACTATGCTATCATGTTGTTACATTATCATGTTGTTATGTTGTTGTGTGGGTTGGCACTCAGTAGGGTGATCATTGTAAATACTGCATCAAGCTATGTTATAAATCTCCATTAGAAGTATGTTTTATTTCTAGCAGGTTGCTGAGATATATGTGTGATTGAACACCGAGGACGGTGTCCCCCAAGGGGGATGGTTCTGTAATAGCCCCAGTGAAAATTCCATGTAATAAAACTTAAAAAAATAATAACCACGATTGATGAGAAAATTATTCCAAGTTGAATGTTGGGCAAGACATCCTTGGGGGTGTTCATTTGGTTGTTTATGGCCAAGGAAATTCGCAAAGGAAATGGCTAAGGATTTGGAAAGGCAAAATGGCATTTTTGGCACATTTATTTATGAAAATAATGGAAATTAGGAGAAAATGGAGGTGGAAAATCATAGGTTTCATGTGAGGAGGGAAATGAAGGAAAAAAATGGAAAATTAAGAAAATAGAGGTCTCATTCATAAAAAGGCTTATGAGGATCAGTTGGTAACCTTTTGTTAGTTAAGTTTTGGAGCTCTCTCATTATTCTCCCTTGCTCTCTGACTCTTGGACATAGATTTTTCTTAGAGCACTTTGGCATTGGAGCAAGAAAGGAAAAGAAGGAAAGAGGAAGCAAAGATCAAGCAGGGAAAGGTAGGATTAGGAAACTGCATCAGGATTCTTTGTAGGTATTGATTTGCATGTGTATTTTCCTTGCTATATTTGGCATGCATGGTGTTTCATGTGGTTATTTTCTATCATGGCATGGCTTTTTCTAGGTGTGACAATGTTTTCAACATAGCCTTGCCATTTCTTGATAGCCTTGATGAGATGGGTTATCATACTTTGGTTGAGCTAGATTGTCATATGGATTCGAAGATGAGTGGGGTGGATCTCTGAAATGACAAACCATGGCCTGGTGGTCCAAGAACTGGACTGTGGATCATGGTAAAGCCACTGGCCTAGTAACCCATAAGTCAGACTGTGGGTTGCGGTAAATCCAAGATTGTGTTCCTCGGTGGGCCTAGGAATCCTTGCCGGTGAATGGAGGGATATATGGTAAAGCCAAGAGGTGGATTGCTCTTTGTTGGGCCTAGTAGTCCCAAGATGGGATGTACGATAAATACTGGAGAGTGGGTCTCGTTGTAAGGCCTAGTGATCCCGGGATCAGACTATGGATTACGGTAATGCCTAAGAGACTAGGAGGCACTCAAATTCCTCACAGTGTAGATGGAGAACTCTAGTAGCATCCATGCTTGTTTGGTTTTTTTCAATTGGTTATGAGTCCCACATTCATGCTTGGAATATGGCACGAGGGTGATTGGATGAAGAGAGACTTGGCTTAACCAATCTATGGTCGGGTGGAACGTGGTAGTCCCATCTACGGTTGGTTTTTGCATTCATTAATGAGAAATTCATTCCCTTGGTTTTCATGTGTAAATGTACTGGTTTATATGTGGATTTTGTGGCTGATATATTTATGGTATTTATGTTGTTACTATGTTAGTTATATGTATGTTTTATGACAACAGCTATGTATGTCTCTCAATATGTTTTAACTTGTAAATAAATGGAAAATGTATCTATAACCAAATATATGATCATGCAGAAAAATACATGAGGGAACAATGGTTCTTAGCGATTCTCAAATAAGTATGAGATCCCTATGCTTAATTATGTTGTTTACACCTGTAGATTACATGTTTGTGATATGTTTGACGAAATGCCTGTCATGGCTAGTAGGGGTTTGGTTAAGGGCTTGTTTAACTAATTGCTTATACTTCATTATTTCCCTATTATTTTATTGTTCTTAAGATAGCATTCCATTCTGGGTAGTGACCTGGGCTCTGGGTCAGAAAAAGTAGCTCAAATCTCAAGGACACTAGCATAGAACTAGACAAATTGGTCCTGGATGCTGGTATACATGCCAGTGAGAGTGTCCAAAGGTCCTTGAACACTAACATGCTCATTGCATGAGAGCGTCTAGAGGGAAAGTGATCAGAAGTTTCAGTGGGACCCAGGGGCAAGTTGCCTGAAGTGTTGGCATGGTTCTTAGGGGCCCTATAGCTGATGTGGAAGGTTTGTTTACTGTGTTTACATTGATTCCATTTCTGTAAGGTCACATAGGAGGTTGAGTCTAAGAATAGTGTCCTCTCGTCGCATGTTTACCCTGTTTGGATAGTTACTTGGGTATATGTGGGAGGAGGGTGTTACATCTACGATATCATGTAGTGACTCCTTTACCTAATTGGTCATGTAAGGAGGATTGATCTCATATATCATATGTAATCTGACTACAAAGAAGTGCACTTCCAACCTGTCATATGCACCTCTAAAGCTTGATTTTGAAAACAATATGTAGTGGAAGTAAACTGGAAACTTAGTCTATGGGGTCCAGTTCTAATACATTCATGGGAACACATATCACGCATAGATTCCATCTAACAGAAATGCATACATATAGAATTTCAGTGCCTGATTTTTCCCTCAAAGATGCATTTGCGTGCCCCACATGATGCTACAACTCAAATGACAATATATCTACCCAATTGAAGATCTTACCATGGGTAGCTACCGTGTTGAGCATATATATCTAGTTTTCCTCAAACACCTCAGCATTCTTTCTCCCATGCAACCGATAACACATAGTAATAGGATACTGATATACATCCCTAAAAATCCTAGTAAGATAAACTGTCAATGGGCAATGATGAAACTCAGCAGGCTCTTGACACTAATATTTAATGATGTCACTTGTGTTGAGATTGGCCTATCTTGTGTAAAAGCTATTATTGGCATATTTTGTGGGTTTAAGAATCTTATAGTAACTCTGCTTGTCTTCTCCATAATAGGAGGCAAGATAACTATCGCTTTCACTACGAAGCATGAGATGATAATTATCCATGTGCATGAGAATCCACTCAATCACTTCTATACAAGGGATGACCGGGAATATGCATGCAATCCTATGTATCTTGGACCTTTTGATATTGATATGCACTTCCAAATCCTCGAAGGTTTCTGTGAATTGTTTATGCATGAATGTGTCTTTTATGTCATTCATTGTGACCTAAGTAGACTTATCTATCAATCGCTTTGTATCTGCATATATGGGAATGGGAGGCTTTGTCACTTCAACTGATTCCTCAGTGCTTGCCTCAGATGCTTCTTTGGAGGCCACTTTACATGTAGTGAGAGGCATGGTTCTAAAAAATGATGAAAGAGTAACAATACTTGTAGCTCAAACACCTATTTTTGTAAGTACACTCATGGCGACAATGATTGGCTTTATGAAATCTCTTATATATTACAATAAACGTCTTAGAAAATCATATTCAAAGATCCATCAAATGTAATTGAGAATGTAAACCTACCAATTACAACACATAGCCACTTGTATGGGTAATAAATATGCATGCAAACAAGGAGGGCACACTTTCAAAGCACGAAGGAAGTTCAAGGGTCATTTGAGGCTTTGAAGTGAACTCATAAGCTCAAGCAAGAGAGAGAAAACATCAAGGTCATAGGGTGCACTAATGAAGTACGCAGGAGAACTCGGCCCTTCAAGGTGCACTCATGCGCTCAAGGACACTGAGAGGGTTCACTAGCGCAATCTGAAGAAACGAAGGAACAAAGATTTGGGCCTTTAGGCCTTTAAGGCATGCTCATGCACTCAAGGGAAAAGAGAGCACACAGACACATGCTGAAGAAATGAAGGGAAAACATTCAAGCCTTCAAGGTGCACTCATTTGCTCAAGGAGGGCACAGTTCTTTGTGACAAAGGAGTGCACTCAAGAGGAAAACTTGTTTTTTCTGGGCATAGTTTTTTGAGTTAGCCATGGCTTCGACCTCTATAAGTGCACTCTACCATAGAATGGCTAAGGCACAAGTCCAACAACAAGATTGCATGACAAAAATGTGGAGAGGAAAGATCTACACATTTTTATGGGTGTTGTCATAATGATGATTAGAATGTGAAGAGTTAAAGAATATGTAGAGTCACAACATGCGACATCAAATTAACAATTGTAGAGGCAAGAATGAACATAAATGCCAATAAATAAACTAAAAAGAAAAGAAACAATAAGAAGGAAAGAAATATTTGTTGGCTGGATAAATCAATCTTGCAGACAAGGCCGATCTCCCGAGTATCAGACGATAGTCTAGCAACAAACAGACAAACAAATCTATCTTTCTCTAGACATATGCAATTTATAAATAAATACTATAAAGGTGTTAATATCCTACCTTAGATCCAGTGCTTTTTGGTAGTAGTCATCATCCAGTCGTTTGAAAGAGTTATCTTTGAAGACCTGCGATCACAAAGAAGCAAACATTAAATAGCACCTACATAGCAAATATTATAAATCATGCCTATTATGGTGATCAAGGAATCCATAAAATAAACCATGAATTAACAGCTTATTGAGAAAAACAAATTTATTTGTATTAACTTTGAAGTAGAAGAACCTTACAACCTTTTCAGCCTTGATGTTGAACAAGCTCTTCCTGGGGTCCGAAACAAGAATTTCCTTTACTTTGACAAGTCTTGCACTCTTCCAAATGAGATATTAGAGTTATGTAATCTCTCCTCATAAAAACTCAACTAAAGAAGTCTAAGTTCCAACAACATTTTCCCTCAAAAATACCAAGCTTCTAACTTCCTGTTAACCATCCCAATGCTTATTTTTATAGTGCAGAGGAGGAGGTTACAGTTCCACCTATGAAGGGATAGAATCCTCCTTCAAAGGGATAAGCTCCTCACATCAAGGGGTTAGCTCCTTAAGGTATGAGATACATGAACCTTAAAAGAGCGAACTTGCCACCTCAAGATTCCTTCCATAAGCTTCTAGAAATAACTGAAAGAGAGTTTTTAGAATATACTTGCACCTTTTTAACTTTTACAGGGGTCTGCACCCTTAACACAGAGATAGTGCAGTCAGGTGTGCTGGAGATATGACCATTAGGTGTGGGATCGCACGTAAGACAAAGAGAAAGTGTGGAACCAGAGTTTTACAAACGTTTGAGAGCTTTTCTCTTATTTTCAAGGCTTGATATGAGGAACTGATGTTTTAGACTTGCAAAGGAGGAAAGTATGAGTGGTAATGAACTCACGCATATAGCAGAATGTCAAGGTGACAATTTTTAGTGCAACAATATTGAAAACAAAATCATGAAAGGAAATCAATATATTTGACCTGCAAAACTTACTGGGAATGCAAATCGATGCAGAATTTCTTGATCCAAAGATGTACTCCCAACCCAGATGAGAATGGTTATGAGAATGAAATATTAACTAGGTTAATTTAAAAGATATTACATGAAAATATATCTCATGCATGCTTTCCACTTGTCGACAAGTGATTGAGCTAGTTGAGAGAAGAGAAGTGGGCTCCAATTTTTTAGGAGTGCGCCCACATGAAACAAGGAAGCTCATGCATTCATTTTGGAAGGGCACATGTCTTCATGCTGAAGGAATGCACTCAAGGAGGGTGCACTTGATAATCATTAAGGAGTGCACTCAACAAGGGTGCACTTCTTCAACCTAAAGGATTCCGCTCAACTCAAGAGAAAGTCTTTGTCATCTTGAAGTGTGTTTTTTCCTTAAAGGGTACTTTTTCTTGCTTTTGTTTGCTTTTGTGAGCTATTATGTGCTTTTCGTGTGTGTGAATGGCATAAAGGCTAGTTTATAAGTCATGAAATGTTATTAGCTCACCTAACCATGGGGTATATAACACAAGCACTTCTAAGGGTTAGGTGATGACACTTAGGAAATATTGACTTAGGAGGATGTGACACTTAGAGGAAACATACAAATAAAAAATCGAATAACGTGACAACACTAAGGGGCTTGGAATGATAGCTCAAGTAGGCCCAAAATTGATTTTTTGTAGATCCTATGAGTTAAGTAAACTAACAATTTATAAGGTTTGACTTTTTCCCCATAATTTTTTATTATAGTATAATTTTTTTCAATGTACTAGTCCCCCAGTGCTCGAAATCCACATACAGTCATAAAAGCTTCAGAGAATTATCGACATAGACAATATTCTTCCCCAAAATAATAAAATGAATATGGTAACTCGAAGTGAGTTCAAATATGATTCTAAAATGTTGACAATAGTTAATTTTTATACTAATGATATGCTTATTTCCTCATAACTATTTTTGCAAGATAAATCATCTCTAAAAATGGCCAAAGGTAAATAAATTATCTTAAGTCATGATAAATAGGTTTCAAATCAAGCAGAACAAAGGTTATACACTCAATTAGTACATGAAGATCTAGCTCCTTCTCAGCGAATTTCCTCTATTGACTACAAAATAAGACAACTACAAAAGGTTGTCTTACCATCATGTCAGTGAAAACCTAATGATTATGAAACCACTAAATTCACAGTGGACCTGGACAACCCCCATCCTCAGGACAGGATGGACCAATGCAAACTCACAAGTGATGTACTAGTCAAGGATCTTATTCAAGCTTCCATTAATGTCTAGAAACTAAGACTACAACTTCAAAGCGTAGAAGAACACATATGAATAGAAAAGGCTACTAACCACACCAAAATTATTATGATCACAAACTTCTAACAGAATATTTCCATGACTAGTGTGTTTGAACAGATAGAGCATCACTACCTAACATACTAAAAGAATAGGACAATGAAACTCAAAAGCTTAAAGGAAAGCATAATATGAAAACTATTGAGCATAGTTAGAGTAGAGAGCTAGAAAAAATAAAGAGAAGCCTCAATTTAAGAATTAGGTGAAAATTCTCACTAAATCTAATATTAAAAAAGAAAGCACTATCAAATGCTAGGAAGATGAAGCAGAAATGACTCTCACTGAAAAGTTGCAAAGACAGAGTATTACTGGGAGAATATCAAGATAAGATCATTGATGTTGCAGACTTGTAAGAATTATTGAATAAGGCATGATATTATAAATTAAATCACTTTAGGTTTTCCCAAAAGGATAAATGAATATCAATGTTGAATTTTACTTATGAAGAGATAAATAAAAACCTAAGTCATAAATTCGATGCTAGAAGGTTATTAAAAGGTGCAAGGCATTGTATTTGGGATTAAAACAAAAATGTGTTGAATAAGTTAAAAGATTATTTTACTATTTTGACCGAGATTGAATCTTTGGAGAAAAAGTTAAGCTTGAAAATAAGAAACACATTGGAATTACTTGGAAACAAGGTAGAGGTAGTTGAGGATGTGATCAAGTTTGGCAACATCCAATCAGTGGACATTTTAAAGATCTGAAATATTAATGACACGATTTTTTTATGGAAGTTATATTCACAAATCAAAAAGCAGTTTGATTTTTACAATTCATAAAAAATGCAAAGAAATGAAAGGAATTGCCCATGAATTCAGAATTCATTTCCACAAAGCTATGGAGTTTTGTTTGCCAACTCTATCAACTCAAGATGATTGAAATTATGATGAAAATATATATGATAAGGCATTAGAAAATAAATGCATAATCAAGATTCATTTCAAGATATCACTGGTGGAATCAAAGGCAAGTTAACCTTTGATAGGATATATGTAGACATTGTTGTTTTAGTTCCCAATACCCAAGTCTGAAAAGATTTTACCTATCATGAACTATAACCTATACACAAAATTAGACATCAATGTCAGGAAGATGCAATAATATCATGTTCTTGGTGAAGTTGGATGGAAGACCATCTCATGGAAAAGGAATAAAAGGTCGTTATTAAAAACGCCACCAGTTTTGTGATCCTTTTCAACATCATCTAATCAATCAATTATTACCAAATCAGCATCCACCTCATTCAGATAGTTATTTTGGGACTAAGACAACAACAAATGGGTATTTTTGTAACATTTTTTGACCCCTTTAAAATGTTATGAAAAACTTGAAATTTGTCATTTTGTCCCCTCGATTAAACCCTCGGGCATATGCAAATTTGCCATGGAAAAATGCTTCTTATAAAAATTGTTCGATTATTTTTAATTATAATTTTAAATTTAAAAAAAATAAATTTAGGGATATATTCTATAAAATTATTTATGTAAACTTTAAAATTAAAACTTTCGTTAAAAATATTAGGCCTGGGGCCCAATCTCCAAGTCATCAAACTACACCATCGACGCCCACCTTGCAACCAAGTCACAAGACAAGTCAAATCCCCAACGCAACAAGTGTTAAGCCAAGGGAGAGGATGGGCATAATAAATGCACTACACATAAGATTAAAATGGAATTAATAACACATATAAACACCAATTTGTCCCTTTACCTGACAAATGTGGGATATATCCCATAAAAAAATGAATAAACACTTGTCAAGGACACAGATACAGTTGTGAGTCAACCAAGGTCAATTGTAATGGTCCACGGTTCTGCACAGCCAGTTTTCCAAGACTTAGAAAGGGAAATGACGTTCAGAAGAAAAATTTTGTTACTACAAGGTCGTTTAAGAATTAAATCAATGGTAGCCATATAGAGCTTATCATGATGCAAATATTAAATCCTTAGGTTGAATAGTCACCCAATAAATAATTTGCAATAATCAGCGGTGAATATTGGTGCTTGTAAATCTAGGTCTAAGGTTCGATAGTGCAACCCCTGTGATTTGCGAGCTTTAATGATAGGAGGGGGTCCGCAATCAGTTATTTCCTAAAACCATTTGTGTGCATGTGTCGACATTGTGGATTGCGCACCCCCCAAGTCAAAAAAAAATTACCAACTAGTACCCCTCGCACAATCCTTCTAATGGTTCTTTAGAGTGCACTATTCGAATCTCAAAGATGGTATTATTCATGGTATTGATAAGCTTCTAGTACTCAAACAAAGGAGGGGGGAATCTAATAACTCAAGAAAATTTTAGCTCTTGCAGAATTGAGAGGGAGAAATTTGTTCTTATATGAAATTCTACAAGAAAGGTTGTTGAAGCAAGTGGTTATGTTCTAATACCTATAAGTTGTATAGATTCTATGTTCCAACTAGTGGAGGAGATATCTTTAGCACTTGATTTAGCAGGGTTATGGCAAGTTCCTATCTTTTATATATCATCTAATTTTGAAGAGACTTTGGATTTGCTAATATTATACCTGAATGGCTTAACAAATAGTGGCAAGAAAATTTATATGTGGGCAAGGCTTTATTTGGCCACATTGGCCTAATGATTGATAAAAAGCTTCACTTGATTTCTGCACTTCATTGTCTACATCTTGTGGATGATGTATTATTTATTTCCCATTAGATTATATGAACTTGTTGATGGTGTTGGACCTGCCAACGTTCAGGAGATTTCCCTTATATGAAGTCCCAATTATACCCCACACTATTTTGTGTAGGAGTCCCATCTGGAATACGACATTGTTTTCGATGTAGTGGGTTTTAATGATGTGCCTTGGTTGTAATAACACATAGAGTGGTGTATGGTGACTTTGGTGGGAACAAGTGTGCGACTCTATGGAAAGTAAAGTGCAATGCATGAAGGCTCTAACACATGAAGGGAAAGTGAGTGAGTCCCTTAGAAGCCTGTAATAGTACGCAAATTGGAAGGAACGCACAAGCATAATGACATCACAAGCTAGCTTGCAAAATAGTTCACAAATTAACCATGATGAAATATACAACAACACACATTCAATAAGGTTTGTATCAATGCAAAAAAAATAGTTCATAAGCATAAGTGTAAGTGAAATAACATACATTGAAAACAAAACAATAATATTCCTACTATATTCACAACATATGCATGAATATATGTTGTCTCTAAGCTTTTATTAAAGTGAAAGTTCCAATCATACATATACCGTTGACGGACCACCAGCCCCAAGATTGGAACATGAAGTTTACACCTTCTCCTCCAAATAAAGATACTCCCTCTATGCTATGGAGAATCCAAGGCTCTCACGAACTCCTAAGCTCCTGATTTTAAACCTAAGACTAGCCAAAATATTTGCTCCCCAAAATCCATTTACATGAGTTATGAGGGTATATTTATAACAAAAGGGGTGACTATTCACTTCATCTTGTGACTCTTGGACTTCCCTCATTACTCTTCAACTTCTTTACAAGATGACTATTTAACTTCATTACATCATGACTCTTCACATTCCATAATTGAACTTGGAATTCCACTTAAAAATTAATTACAAAAGAATATTATAATACACTCGTACCCATATAACACAAAATTTGGTAGATCCAATTAGAAAACCTAATAAGACAAAGAAATTAAGCTTGAGTTTGGGGAAACTCCAGCTCAACAACTTCCACTTGATGTTTCTCAATCACATAACGGTGCCAAGATTTGTATTGCGCGATGACATCCCCAAACTGTGTGATGGTGTCAAGTTGGAAGCATACTCTAGCCTCCATGGAATCTGGGTACATTGATTTGGAACCAGTCTATATTTCCTTCTTAAGCAAAAGCAACATTGTATTGATTTGGACAGGGCTACCAATTTACTTCTGCATATTTTGTGTGTTTACTTCAAGATCTTCCTTAATGGTGATTTGTCTCAAATTTTCCAAGTATTATTCAATCTCCTACCTGACTTGATTCCTGCATTTGGTCTTAGTGACTGAACCAAATGATGGGATCATGTGCAATTTCGCCAATAATTCCAAGTTGTTATACAAGCGTGCATAAGAATACTAAGTGTTGGCAATGAATGAGGTGAGTTGTTTGTTATACTAGATGAGCATCCAAACATTTTCTTTCTCTTTCATTGTCTTCTTTCCCAGTTCAAGTGATGCCCCTTTGTATTGCATTGACCATTCATGCATGATAGCAATAGATGATTGGACAACCTTGAGAGTTTTGAAATGATATTTACACTTCTGTTGTAACCCATTCAAGTGGAAAACTTCCATATGAATGGTAACAAGCTCCTCATAAAGATTTTGCATGGCCTCTCCCAGTGAAGATACTTCACTGAGTATCATTGCCTTCATTTCTTCTAGATAGATCTGTGCGGGAGATGCGTTCTGTAACTCTGCTCAGAGTTGTTCAACCTCTTTCCTAGTAGCCTATAAGTTCTTTTCCAATTGTTTTTTCTCAGTCATTAGATATTCTGTGTTTTACTTTGTAGCACCTATGAAGGCCAAGTTGGCTACAGCAATGGCACCTGGATTTATTCTAGTGTCTTTCATGATCACCCTTTCCCTAGTGAATGCAGGAGATGTGAGGTCATCTGGAAAATGTTTCTTCCTTTCTTATACAATATCTTTCTGAAGCTCATCATACGTCAGATTGTACATGTCCATAACTAGACCACCATCAAGAGGAACAATTCCCTCTTCCTCGCTTAGATATTGCTCTACCAGAGGGTGGGGAGACTGAATGGTGACCTGTTGTGTACTTGGAATTATATCAACATCTTGGTTATGCGGCTTCGATTACACATCAATGTCTTGGATTTCGATTAACTCCTCAATATTTTGAGCAAGCTCCTTGTCCTACATCTGTTTTCTCTCCTCCTCTAGCTTATAGTTTTGTTATTGTCCATCGTCTTGTCCTTGTGCATATTCTTCTTATTCTACTCTTAACCTTTCTTCTTCTTCTTCCTACTTCTACCTTTCTTCTTCTTCTTCCTATTTCTATCTTTCTTCCTCGAATTTATTCTCCTCTTGTTCTTCTCCCTACTTATGTTTTTCTTCCTGCATCTTATGTTTCCCCTTTTTCTCTCTCGCTATGGTCGCTCTAAGTATGACTAGATCTACTTTCATCTTGTGGTTTTTCTCTCCCCCTAGATTATGCACAAATTTCCTCTTTCCCTTCTCATGCACTAGGTTGCGCCCTTCAATTGGTACTGCCTCTGGAGTGACTTGTTTTTGCAGATTAACCTGTGATGTTCCAGCGAAGCTGACTGGTCTGCAGGACTTGGAGGCATTGTAACACTTCTTTCATGCTTCCTCCTCAAGTCTATCAAAGGTCTCGCTTAGCCACTGAAAATGAATCCTTACACAATGGTCTCTACAAACATTTTGAGTATTTTACAGATTGAATTCGAGAGTACGAAATGCAAATTTTTCTATTGCTTTTCCTTCAATATCTGCGACTTTCAGATTCTTGATTTTGTATAATCCTATCTACATAAGAAGAGAGGCCCAAGGTGATTTCTTCTTCTTGTGCGGAGCTTCTGACAACCATGTGGAGAGATGATACGCAACTTATTTCATGACTAATTTATCAATGGAATAACTCAGTAAAATATGTCGAACACCTTGAGGAAAGTGCCATCCCGTGAGGCAAACCAATATACTATCTCCGACATTGCTTCCATTGCCCAATGTGACATGAAAGGTGGCTCTTCTACAAATATCAACTTATACAATGGAATGAGGAAGTGGTCATTTTTTCCATTACTCCTATATGGCTACACTCTGAAAGTAACTTGCAATGAAGTGCATGGCAGGCTCTTGTTGTGTCCAAGTCCAATTCATGCTAGGGAATGCCTTGTGTACATAGATTGCATCTAGTAGATAGGAATACGTGTAAAATCTAGCTTGATTTCCCTTGGGGGGACTAAGGGAATTAGATGCATGGATCTGCAGCTGTGGAGCCAACAAGTCTAACTAGTTGAATAGTTTACTTTCATTCACAACCTAGTTTAGTAAGAATACCCACCCTTCATGGAAGGTCTCAGTGCTCTACTAAACATAGATTATACAACATAAAACTATCAAGAGCTAATAGTCCCTCCTAAGATATTTTGTCTTGTAGGTGTTGTTGGGTGTCTGACAGAACTATTTTGACTCTTTCACCAACCTTTAACAATATCCTTGGTGCTCAAGTAGTTGGTGGCAACATAAAAGTAAGAATCCATCAGTGATTCTAGCATCTAAAAATGATACATGAGATGATAATCTAGTTCCAGGAAAGAAGCAAGCCTTTGTCCTCTAGCATTGTTAAGAGTCGTAAACTTTGAATCTGTATGAGAAACTATCTAGCTGACAAAATATGCACATGGGAAAGTCGGATATATGCATGCAACTTTATGTAACCTCAACTTATGGACATTGATATGTACCTTCCAATATTCAAGGTCTTATTTGAAGCTTCTTGCTAAGAATTCTTCATTCACTTTCTTCCATGTGATATTTGATTCCTTTTCTATGAAAATTTGAGTGTCTACGTAAACTGGAAAGTTCATTGGCGCTTCTTTTTGTGGTATCCTTTGAAGAAATTATCTTTGGAGCCATGATGTCAATGAATGATGAAGGGAAGTGCTCAAAAAATGCAATACATGTAGGAGGAAAATGCACTCATGGCAAAGACAAATTAGCTTCAGCAAATTGACTCTCAAAGTAATATCATAGAAGCAACCAGTGGACTGACTAGGAAAATTGAGCAATTTTTGAGGTCTATGAGGGAGATTGGTTGCCTAAACTGTGCATTGTGTAGTCTCGGTATCTGGTGGTGAAGCTTGAGGCTAGAGACTGCACAATGTGCAGTTCTAGCTGGGCATACTGAGGTGGAGACTGCACATTTCACAGTCTCAGTGGCTAAGGGATGGGATTGAGCCCTAGAACTATGCAATGCGCAGTTGGGCTAGATAGGTACTACATATTACACAATCTCAGAGTCTAATATGATAGCTTGAACCTTAGGCTTGCACAATGCCCAACTAGACAAGGAAAACAATTACCAAGGGATGAGTAGATCTGCCCGGTAAGAGTGTGGGAAACTAGCGGATTTGAGTGATGGTGCAAGTTTAAAGTGCAGAACTAAATAATGATAGATAGATAAAAATCAAGTGTAGTAGATTAGCATGCAAAAGGAAAAACAAACATACATGGAGAGTCACCGAAACTGCGACCACTAATGGGAAAAACAAGAAAACTGATGCAACACTTATAAAAGTCGAATGACAGACCAAAACAACACTTGCACAAGCTAATATAAGTTAAAACGCCAACAACCATGAAAACAAAGAAGAAAAATAGTACTCATAGAAGCCAAATGACAAAAAGTGACAGAAAAAGCGACAAAAGATGACAAAAACAAAACTCACCAAAAAAAGCCCCACAATCTCCACGTAAGGCTCCTTGATCTCCTTAGGAATGTTAGAAATCCATGATAAAATCTACAAATGAGATCTAGGGGCATCCATTATATATATCTAGACCAATTATGGTTTATGATGTTGTTGATGATGTTGGAAATCCATCAATCCGTGATGTGAAGTCCCAGTTAGACCTCACACCATTTGGAATAGGAGCCCCATATGGGATATCGGCTCGGCCGCCATATATTCTTATAGGTTTTCCTTGGCTACAAAGTTCAGCATGAGAGAGTTATGCATAGGTAATCTCATATCAGTAAGTGAGTATGTCTGGTGAGTGTTCGTTTTATGTGTGTCAATATTCTTCTACTACAAAGGGAAAGGAAAGTGATCCTCTAGAAGAGATGTAATAGTATCACCCTAGTAGACACACACACACAGAAGATATCCATCTAACATTTAGTGGAATATTCCACAAATATGTGATGGTCATTACGACCATTATAAACCAGAAATATCTTTCTAACATCCATTGGAATAGTCTTCAAGGATGTGACAGTTATAGCAACCAATACATCACATTCTCAATTAGATAAGCACTACAAAAACCGAAATAGTTCAACTACTTTAGTACATGTGAAGGCAAACATGAATCATAAATATTCACATAGCAATATTACAAATATTCACAATCCATGCATGAAAATGTGTTGGCCATCAGGCTTCAAGTATTAAGTAAAAGTGACAAGACACATGTATACAATGAACACCACTAGCCCCAATAGTTGAGCGTTAGAGCCACTTCTTGCTCCCCAAAAGAACTAGCTTGTCTCTCTAATGCCTTGCTAGCGGATCTATGGTGAAAATTCCTTTGCTCATACAATGAGGGTGTATATATAACCAAGAGGTGATGCTTCACCTTCCTTGTGACTCTTTGACTACCCCCATGTCAGTTTGACTTCCTATGACCTTTCGACTTTACATAACTCTTCATATTCTAAATGTGTCCTTTGGACTTGCACTTTACAATACATTTTGAATAGATAATTACATAATCCAAAACAATGATGCGGCATATGATGAATCATGATAGGACATGACATGACACTTATGACATGGATTGCATGATGATGTAGCAGTGCCAAGTTATCCTTCTTGTTGATTCTTTCTTTCTTGTATTCAATAACAAATGTGTCCAATGATTCATATTCATGAGAGATATGGTTTGTTATTCATATATACCCTCTAAAGGGTTGTGAATCAGATGGAGTCTTCATGTGGTCAAGATCTTTAGTCTTCTTTTGTAATCCATTGTTCCTTCATATTCTCGCTTGATGATCATCTTATATCTTTAGCTCCATATGTGTCTTCTAGCATGTCCTCCATATCCATCTTATTCTTCATCATCTTGCCATAACATGATATATTTCTTACATCTACAATCAACTCATGAAAATATAACATCAGTTTGATAAACCCCTAGTCTAAGATGTTGCATGATGATCCACTGACTAAGCTGAAATTGGGTGGCAGGTTGAGGGAAAGGCTGAGTGACTAATCGATTACATAAATTAGGTGATCAAGGATTAGGCTTGAGCATTAAGACTATGCAATGCACAGTTCAGGCTTGGACTAAGAAAAACGATTGTGCATCTTAGGAGCTCAGGGATCCAGGCTAAGGGCTTGAACACTGATTTTTCCCATTACACAGTTCTAGAAGATAAATAAGTGTAGGTGATTCTAAAATTGAGCGATTCAAGAGATCAGGGTTGAGGCTTGAGCCTTGAGACTACATAATGTGCAGTTTAGGCTAGAATGTGTAGGCGGATTGTGCAGTTTTGAGGCTCAATGAGTCAAGTTTCAGGGTTTTGCATTATTTTTGTTAACTACACAGTTCTAGGAGGCAGATAAAACCTAGTGATTGTGAAGTTGTGCATTTCAAGAGCTCAAGGTTTTGGATTGAGCTTAGAGATTGCACAATGTGCAGTTGGGGCCAGGATGGAGGGTTGAATTCCGCAATTTTGGAGGCCAAGGCTCAAGCTTGAGCACTAAAAATTTGCAATGCACAGTCCTCGAAGGCAAGAAATGCACATTGCATAGTGTCAAGAGGCAGGGTTGTAGCTTGAGGGTTGGGACTACACAATGCATAGTTCAGGAAGGTCGAATGAGGCAAAGTTGATGGGAATATTCCAAAATTTAGCTAAGTGTGGAATCAGTGAAACTGATGTGAATAATGATAGGATTTGACTTTGATCACACACTTAGAGTGCTTTACGACACAACATAGATCATCTGGAACAAATTAACAATATACTTCCCTTAGTGTGACAACCTTTATGACAACTAACAAAAAGTGTGTCACTAAAGATACACTTTGCGACGACCGTGAAAACACTTGTGCAACATTGCTTAAAACTTTAGAAATGAGTGCGAAAAAGTTTTTGGTAAGATCAACTCATTTACACAAGGAGAACTTCTTGAAACCACCAAAACAAGTTTATGTACATTGTGTGACACTTAACACTGTTAGAAATTTACTGCAAAGAGATAAATCATTACTGATATTTACAGAGCGGAATAATAAAATAACCAACAACAATACATATAAATATTATACACATAATATTTATCTAGGAAAACCCCAAATCTGGGTAAAAACCCAATGCAATGAGATCTTATTAGCATTGGCCAAAACCCTGGCCAATCCGACCAAGTGAGCCTTCACCACTCACCCACAGGCCTACATTACAATGAAGTATTCCCAACCTTTTATAGGCTCCATTACATACAATACTACAGACCATAATACCATGGGTATGCTATACCATGTTCCCAAAACCACAAGTCAACCTTGACTCAAACCCGAGTCAATTTTACCTAACAAACACACCAGAAGACGACAAGTGCTAAAGTGTGGAAAACACTTGCGATATGAAAATGATAGTGAAAGAAACACATGCTAGAAGAAACATAACATGAAAATGATGCTAATTAGAGTTAAAGCAAGTGAAAGCGACAACCAAAAACTTGAAAATGACACTCATGAAAACAAAGGTGCGCGAAAGCGACTGTTTGCAAAACTCACCGAAATAGAAGTACAGACACAGCTAGAAGTGAGAAATTGTCGATGTCAGTGTGCCCTAACTGTCGACATGGATTGTACATTGCACAGGCACATTCTTGATGGACTGTGCTATGCTTTCTCAAGCTTGTGTAAAAGAATTGGCACATGAACTTTTTCCGGACTGAGCATGTGTGAGAAAGTACCCTCAACACTTCCAATCCAAGAGGGGAGCTCAAAAGAATCAACTAACCAAGAAGTAACTATGAAACGACCAATCGGAAGATTCGCAGTAGGCTCCAAAATTCAAGTGTACACAAGGAGGGCGTTTTTCATAGTGACAATACACGTGCATGCCTAAAATCAAAGAAAAAATGACACTTGGCGAAAATTTCCAAACATAATAAGTGTGCCACCTTCGGGAAACTAATTAATGACTCCTTATTTTATATGGATTTTTTTTCTTTTTTTTCTTCTTTTTTTTTGGGAAACTCGGCATGCACACTTCCATGATTGGTGCAATTCCCAAGGACTGGGCAACTTCTTGACTCAGTGCATTACGCAGTTTCTGAGCTGATGAGATGCTTTGCATGGTTTCCATCATCAAGGTTGGGTTTCCATATAGAATTGCATAGTTTTCATGCACAAGGTTGGCCTACTAAGAAGAATTGCATAGTTTCTAGAGGTAAGGCTAACCTTCCCTCCAAGATTGCGTCATTTATGGAGGCAAGCCCAAGAATGTTGTAAGGTAAAGTCATAAGGTTTCTTATGTCTGAAAGATATCAAACTAGGATCAATACATCACAAGGAAGGAATGAAAAGATAAGTCTTTTATCATAGCATGAATACTTGCAAGAGTGAAAGATAAGCTCTCGTGGACACAAGGGAGGCTCCAAAATCAAAGCATGGGGAAATTTTTGAGGGTTGTTGTAGCAGCTACAACACTTGGAGACACATTGGTAGAACTCTAGCTCTCTGTATGGATCTTAGCTCATCTAAAACATATCTAACTCTTCAAGAAGTATTTTTCATTTCATTGTTCACCATAGATTTTGTTTTACCTCTGAAGTTAATTCTAGGTTAGTGATTATGCCAGAGAATCTATAATGTTTTGTTGTTTTTTAAAGGTTTTGGATGACCAAATCTCTAAACTATTTAAATAGGTGCATTTTATTAATTACTCGTGATTTATTAGAAGGGTTCATGCTTCACCTCTAACAATAATTTAGCTTTGGTAAGATATGTAAGGTTGAAACTTTAGAAACTATATGATTTGTTAAGCATCTAACAGATTATTTAACGAGTCATATATAGTGGATGCATGTAAAATACTTTTACATCCAAACAATATATGTTTGAAACTTAAGGCAAAATGAAAATTTAGTGATGTAGAGGAGTTAAATTGAATAGACAGTTTAATTAACTAATCTATGTAAATGATTATAACTTCATGGGGGATTTCAGATATATTGAAAATAAAAATTATCATATCCGGAACTCCCATAAACTTCAAGCATATGTAGATTAAAAACAAAGTGAAAATGTAATAACAAAGAAAAACTTACAAGGACACAAGTTGTTTTGAAATGAATCCATAATCCTTTTATTATTTCATAAATAACTTTGAAGGATACAAGTCTACTCAAAAATTTGTCACAATTGTTCAACCATTTCTAACTCTCTATTCTAAGTATTTATAGAAACTTTTACATCTCAAATCAAAATTCAAATAATATACATGTATAGAATAATATTTGTTTAAAGACACATATATTTTTAGATATAGAGGAAAAAATAGGAAAATCTGTTGAAAATTTGTTGCGATGTTGAGGCTATGTAGGAGTCTCGTGATGACTATTGCTACTTTTCTAGAAATTTTGTTCCTTTCGTTATACTTCACTCAATAAATTCTAACAACTGGTCCCACCTTTCTTCACTTGGGATAGAAAAACTAACCATATTTCTGAATATTTCATCCACCTCGGTGTAAGTGTCAAAAGTTGGTTTATTTAACAAAAGGCAGTGGACCTCATGTTTGATATTTAAATCAAATTGTATTCCCTATATGAATGTTTCCCCATTGATAATTCCTTTAGCTTTTGTAAAATTGGAAGCATCAAAACCTATGTTGCATAGTTGTTCTTGGTAGTTTTCTAATGGGATCAATTGGCCATTAGAATTCCTGAGAGTAGGCAAGCCTTTTTCCTACATCAACGTAAATTTTTTGTTAAGCCTTTTGACCTACAACTCTAGATCTTTGCATTTATTTTCCAATGATATCATCAAATTCCTTTTTTTTAAGATCCTCTTAACCTCCATGACTGTTGGTGTTCTGTCTGGAATGTTCAAGTCTTCTAGTTTCTCCTTCGTTTTGGAATTTAGCAGCTTGATGATCTATTGTCCTTCTTCTGACCTGTGCTCCAAATCTACCTTTGTATTTTCTATTTCTTCCTTAACTCTATGCACAAGTTATTCTTGTTCAAAATTAATTTGTATTGAAGGCCACATGTTTGTTATGTTGGCATTTATATTTTGCCAAATATTTTTCTTAGCCTCTACTAACATTTGAATGACAAATGACAAGTCCTTATATTTTTGTACCTGTTGCGTGAGTTTGTAGTTTTTCTGGAGTTCTGACAAATATGCATTATCAGTTTTACATTTATTCTCTTCCATATTAACCAATTTTGTTGACAATTTTTCTTTTTCTAGCTGAACTGATGATAGTTCATCCAAAGCTCTGGTAAGCTCTTATGTAGATTTTGAAACTGTAGTCCTTGCTGAAATTTCTTCCACTGTACCTGTGCCTGTAGATACTCTTGTTACTTCCCACTGTTCTTTTTCTTTCAACAGTGCTTCCATGCCCTACTCCATATTTTGTATCTATGCATTTTTCTTAACCACCATAGTAAAAAAAAAATCTTTCTCCATTTCTATATTGGCAACCTCTTTAGCTTGAGGACGTTCTGTGGAGGGTAGCTTCAGTTGCTTCCTCAATGCTTGAATGCATGCTTCCTTGTTTTTGATGAGCTATTTTGCTACTTTGATATCCTTAGGATCATGTCCTATCTTTATGATCAAATTTTCTAGAGATTTTATCATGTTATACTTAGCAAAAGATGACATTTTTTCAATTTTAAACTGAGAATTTATGTTATTCAAAGATGACTGTAATTTGGAAATGGCCATTGTTGAACTAGTGAGAGATGAAAATATCAGCTCCCCTATTTGTTTATGTAAATCAATCTGATTGATTTCATGTATTTTATTGGTATCAATTGAAAAAATGGAGGCTTTATAGTCTTCATCACTCCTGGGGGCTGGCACTAGGAGTTCCATAAAGGCCATCTAGAACTGTCATTTTTATGAATAGAATGTTGAAAGTAGTATGTGTTGAGTCTTAGTTGTCTGCTTACAAAACTCAGAGTAGGTGAAAACCTTCAAAGCTTCATTCTTTATTTTTATCTCCTTGTATCTTGAAATTATACTCTACTGTGTAGAAACTTATGAACTAGATGGTACTGGAGATTGGGTTGTTGCTTCTACAGTAAGTGATTGTATTGTTTCTTCTACTTGAGTAGAAGGAATAATAGGGGTCCCTAATAAAATCATTATGGTTGGCTTCCCTGTGTCCCCTTCCTCTGGAGTTTCATCTAGAATAGTAATCGCTTGAGGATTGAATTGAGAATCTGACTTCTGAGTATTATTATGGTCCTTGGTCTTTTCCCTTTTGAAAACAATAAATTGTGCAGATTTAGATTCAGTTGGGGACATATCTTCTCTATCCATTTTGAATATATTTTCTTATCAACAGGTGTCTGCGTGGATGATAGGTTGACCAGTTTTTCTTCAACTTCCTGTAAGTTCCCTCTGTAAATTCTTCCTTATTAGCATATTGTTCGATCTCATGCCTTGGTGTGTGTGAATAGGGAGTACTTTTCTCTTCCAATTTGAGCTTGGAAATGATGCCCTGAGGATCATAATACCAATAAAGAGTGATTTTGAATTTCATTTGACTCAATATTGCTTCTATTTCCTTTTCTACAACGATGGTGTTGATGATGAAGGGCCCTATGTGAGTTTTCATCTTGAATTGTGATTCCTTCATATAATAGACAAAATGCACTTCATCCATATTTAACTTTTTCCTAGAGTATTCCAATACAAAGATCCTAAAGGTACAAAAAATGGTGACCTGTAAGGAGGAAATTATTATCCATAAACTCTAATTTCAGTGTAGTTCTAGTATAAATGCCAGCCTCTAACTTTGGTTTTCTCTAACAAGTGTAAAAATTTCTGTATCTCTGGTGAAATCCTTGGGATTACATCATTGCTTAGCAAACATAGTGAGGTATATAAGAAAAAAAAATTCAACATGATCATTATAAGAAAACTCCTCTAACTTATTTCTAGCTAGAGAAGTCTAGTGAATGACTGACGAGGGGTTACCTTTGCTATTTTTCTTCTGTAAAGGGAATTTGAATTTGTCTGACTGATAAAATAGCATGAGGTAAACTAGGACTGATTCAGGGAAAATTTAAGGATGAATTTTTTTCTGAAAGTTTAGAAACCTTAATGAATCTCACAAGTCCATGATATGCAATCTCTAAATTGTTTTGTGATATTTTTGTAAGAATATTAAAACTTCTAATAATTTTATATAGTCTATATTTAAAATTTTGGCAGTTTTTAAAGTAAAATAATTTTATACTATAAAATTTGGGCGAATCATCTTTAGAAAAAATGGACATTAGCGAATCGTTTTTTAGAAAAAACATGGAAAATTAGCCCACCTGCAAATATTAGCCCCTAAAATTTTCCATGGACTGATTGATACTTAAATACACCTTCTAATTTAAAATTGACAAACTGGTCATGGATTGAGTTAGCTAAAAACTGATTGTAGTTGAAAAGGAGGGAGGGTTGTTTGCCAACTGCAAAAATAGATAAAAATGCTAATATGGTCTTGTCTACCCACTGATCATTATGGTACCCAAGTAGTTGAGTTACCATAGAAATTACCTTCTTAGACATTTTAGGGAAAATTGAAGTTGGATATGGGGGACTAGTCCTAGGTAATTCAACATTTTCAGGAAGAAAATACTCAAAAATTTGGGCTCTCTGAGGGAATGTCATCTTGTTATATAATTCCTTTAAAATATCAATGGAAAAAGGATGATGGGAGACCTGATATTCAATTTGCAAGGATTTTCATATGCTTTCAGGGGAAATAGAAAAGATGACTTCATTGTTTTGGGAAATGACTGCCCTTTGACTTAGAAGATATCTAAGGTGGCACCAGACAAAGAAATCAGGAAATAAGTGATTGAGGGAAAAAATTGTGGGAGAAAGGATTCCTAGATACTTAATTCATCACTTTTATCCAAGTATTTCTAATTTTCCCAGCTATGGAGCTCGTAGAGGTCAAATTCTGATAGGGTTTCTACAATTTTGTATAGGGTGTCTATTATGGGAGCCTTATCAAAATCTAGTACTGGGGGAATAAGGGGATTTGACTCTATGGACTTTCCCTTTCCTTTACGGTTTGACATCGTGAAAGTGAAGGAGGGTATATAGAAAAAGAATACTGGAGAAAAGCTTGATAGAAATTCCCAGGGACAATATTACCCATGAAAGTTGTTGAATGTGTGCAAGAAAACCATTGTCGAAAGTTAGCCATTGGTGGAAGTTTTCTTTTCTCCTATGGGATGAATTATGAAAAAAAGGAAAAAAATTATTGGCATCAAATGATTTATAACAGAAATTTTAACGTGTGGGGAGCAGAGAGGTTCTATTAGCAAATGGCTATACGGCGGGAATTGATGAAATAACGTTCATAAGAGATTTGGTGGCAGATTTTGAACATTAACGGACATATGGCATGGTAGGACAAGTGCCAGAAGTGGAGTGGCAAGGGGTAATGGTCTACATGGCGTGGAAGGAGTGGTGAAGGGGAAGACACGTTTCAGAAGCAGAGTGGCGGAAGGACGAGCCGTTAGCAGCAAGCCGAGGTGCTTTTTTGGGGGGTTTGCTAGCAGGAAGCAATATTGGGAGGTAACCCCCCGAAATGGCCTAGTAGCTACCATGACTTCGTTGGTAGTCTCGGGAGAAACCACTTTTCAGCCCCACCCCCCTCATGTGAACTGTCTGGAGCACAGTGGGGGGCCAAAATATCTTGTCCGCCGGAGATCTTGGTAGGGCAAATCGCCATCGTTAATTTTAGCGCAATCTTTATTTGCAAATGAAAAAATAACTTTTTCGTATTATAAATTTACCAAATACATAATAAAAATTAAATAACCATGGTTTAAAACTAAAAAATTAACATTTTTAAAGTGGCATTTCAACTTGCTCACTAGTTTTATTTTTCTAGGGATTCATTTCATATTTTTGTCACTTTTCTCATATTCATTTTTTATATCCCCTTTTTATTTTTATTTATTTTATTTATTTATTTCTTTCTTTTCTTTTTGACATGTAAATGTAAAATACAAAGAATGTTACAACAACTTCTTTACTTATCTTAAGTTAAATATGTAGTCCCTACAATTATCTTCATCGGCGCAACACTCCAAAGGTAAGTCAAACTCAGTTGTTTCGATTGGGGATGGGGAGTATATAGATACACAAGTGAAGAAGGATATTCAAATTTTTGGTTTTCATCTCTGGTGTTTCTCCACTGCTAGCAGGCCTAGACAATACCCAAACGGAGTCACTTCAAGGACACAAGCATTGCTCCGCTGCCAGCGAGCCTCGACAATACCCCGGTGGAGTTGCTTGCTTCACCTCTGTGCGCAAGAAGAATTTCTTTTCTTTTGCCTTTTATTATTTTTTATTTTTTATTTTTTTCCAAAGAACTATGCATAGTCACTTATTCATTTAATGAGGCGGAAGAGGAATCCTGACTTATTAAGAGCAAAACAGGTTGTCCCTTCAGAGAAGGATATTTATACACCTATGAAATAAATATCACTTATTAAAGTTTCCTCCCCTCCTTACTCTACTCGGCTTAGTTGACAAGATGAAACCGAATAATTATAAAACCGATTAGAGTAGGTGGTGCTAGTTATAGATTTAAGCATCGTGATTCCACTATGGTTTTCTCCGAAAAAGAACGTATTTTCTGTCAAGGTATCATTGACTAAAAAATGCAAGTTTCACACAAAGAGAGGGAATAAACAAATAACCAAGCGTTGACAGTAGCACAATTTCCTCCCGAGCTTCACCATGCTTGCTTCGGAAACCAAACGTTGTCTCATTAAAAAGATACCCTACAACTCGAAAGAAACAAAAAGGGTAGGGCGGAAATAAATTCAAGACAAAAACAAAACAAAGAAAACAAACACTACTCCTACTCCTACACTAACTGAGAATAGGTCAGGCTCACATAAAATGAAACTTCCAGTGTAACCACCAACGCATCAGTTGGCTTATATGGGCGAGGGAATGTATATCAGGAAAGATATTAAAAAATAAAAAATAAGAAAGACAAAGCAACACATTCCATAACATCCTATGTTTGAAAATATACGTAGAAAAATATGAGAAAATTGCATGAAAAACACTCTACGGAAGCATTATGGTGTTTCAACACACTACGACAATATGACATGCAAGAGAAATCTTTCAAACTTTCAAACTGGGAAAACATAAATAAAGAAGAAAACTTGAGTTTCACAACAGAGCTCGAAAGATTTGACTCCTCCAAATATTGAGCAATAGGATTGTGCAAAATAGATGGACAATGTGAAAATTGAGATACAAACTGATTTTCAATTTGTGTGGATGAGTGACAAGGAGCCTTGAAAGGTACAACATTGTTCTGATCAGAATTGTAACTTACTTTGAGACTGCGAGAACCTAACATAACCAATAGCATGGGTTGAATTGCCTCGAAAAATTGTGGTAGTTCCAAAATATCAAAAGGTAGATCATCAAAAATTGATGACTTAGAAAGATCGACAGTGGAAAAATTAGATTCGTGACTGGATGAAACAATGAAAATATCATGACAACCATGATCAGAAGGTTCAAGATAAAAAACAGAGGAATCCTCATGATCTGATGAATCGTAAATACGGGAAGATTGAAAATAAGAAATTTCGCCCTCTATTTCTTCACGGTGATTAGATGATGGATTGGAGAGATCAAGAAGAGAATAATTTTACTCTCCACTTTCAGATGTAAAATTGGCATTCCATGAGTTCTGAGTGTGATTAGAAATAACGTCATCGGAAAGTAATCCTTTGGAAGATTTAACAAGAATGACAGAATCATGGAATATGTCAAGATAATCAGGGAGAGGTGTGGAAGGATAAAAACCAACCTTCATTGTAGATTCTTCTTTAGAAATAGACTCCCACAAATAGTCATTGTAAATGATATCACAAGTTTGTTTTTCAACACTAAATCCATCTTGAACTTGATCCTCATGAACATCAAAAGAAGCAGTTGAAATAGGTGAACCAAACTACTCAAAATTAGTAGGACCAAAACAACCATCAAATGGAGGACGAGGACATAGCACATCATCGCAAACATCATATTCATAGTCCAAACCTGCAATTGAAATTCTAAGTATGTGTGGTGGGAGAACATGGTGGCAGACCAGTGGATGAACTCTCATGTTCTCCCATCTCAACCTACGGAAATGGAGTTGTTTGATGAGGAGAATATGAAGATTCACTTGGGACAACAACTTCCTTTTTCATAGATTTAGGGAGCACCATAATCGAGGTATGTTGGGATACTTTCAAAATATTCATATTATTATGGATTCATCAAAATATGAACAAGAAATTTGAACTTCTCTTTCATTAAATTCTAGTCAACATCATCTTCAGAAAATTCGAAACAGAAATGAATGAAGCGATCGTGAAAATCGTTAAGAGATTCATCAAGTTCTTTTCGTAATCGCATGATTTTCTTGAAAACAAATTTATAATCATACATGTTAAAGGCACAGTAAATATCTTTGGCACGATGTTCAAAAGAGTGAATGGAAGCGGAAGGCAATGTGTAACACCATTCCTTTACGCGTGCTTCAAACGTGAGGACGAACAACCTGCATGCACTATCCTCATAGTGAATATTATGTTTAGTGAAAAAATAAATAAAAAATGAGCAGTGTGCTCAAGAATGGTTGTTCCACCCTTGCCATCGAATTTCATATTTGACAAGTCATTGATTATTCCAATAACCACTTTCAGATTTGTGGTTCTAGAAAAACATGTCGGGATTAAGATATGGGAAGAATCCATTAGAGATACGGGAAGTTCAAATAGACTTCATGGGCTTAGCTTGTCATCTAGTCATCCTTCTAACACCATAAATATTGATGGTTCTGGACCTGCCAACATTCATGGGATCTCCTCGATATTAAGTCCCAATTAGACCTCACACCATTTGGTGTAGGAAGCCCATCCAAAATATAGCCCAGTTGTTGATGCAGTGGGTTTTAATGATGAACCTTGGCTGCAATAATGCATATAGTAGTGTATGGTGACTTTGGTGGGAACAAGTGTGTGATTTTGAAAAAAGTCAAGTGCAATGCATGAAGGCTCTAACACACGAAGGTAAAGTGAGTGAGTCCCTTAGAAGCGTATACATCTTGGAAGGAACACACGCGCATAAAGACATCACAAGCTAACCTATAAAATAGTTCACAAGTTAACCGTGATGGAAATATACAACAACACGCATTCAAAAAAGATTTCTACCAATGCAAATGAAATAGTTCATAAGCATAAGCATAAGTGAAATAACATACATTGTAAACATAACAAGAATAGTCCTACTATATTCATAACATATGCATGAAAATGTGTCAGCTCTGAGATTTTATTAAAGTGAAAGTTCAAATCATACATATACCATTGGCAGACTACTAGCCCCAATTACACTTGCTCCTCCAAATAAAGATACTCCCTCTATGCTACAAAGAAGCCAAGCTCTCACAAACTCCCAAGCTCCTAATTCTAAGCCTAAGCCTAGCCAAAATCTTGGCTCCCCAAAATCCCTTTACATGATTTATGAGGGTATATTTATAACAAAATGGGTGCCTATTCAGTTCCCCTTATGACTCTTGGACTTCCCTCATGACTCTTCAACTTATTTACAAGATGACTCTTTAACTTCATTACACCATGAATCTTCACATTCCAAATTTGACACTCATAATTCAACTTACAAATTAATTTCAAAAAATTATTATAATACACCCGTACCCATATAAGATAAAATTGGGTAGAGCCAACTAGACAGTGTAATAAGACAAAACAGTTAAGCTTGAGTTTGGGGAAACTTCATCTTAGCGACTTCCACTTGATGTTTCGCGAACATGTAACGATGCCAATATTTTTACTTTGTAATGAAATCCCAAAACTATGCAATGGTATCAGGATGGAAGCGGACTTTAGCCTCCTGGAATCCGGGTACACTGATTTGGAACCGGTTTGTGTTTCCTTCTTAAGCAGGAGAAACATTATATTGATTTGGACATGGCCACTAATGTGCTTTCGCACATTTTGTATGTTTACTTCAAGATCTTCCTTGATGGTGATCTATCTCAAATGTTCCAAGTATTCTTCAATATCCTTCCTGACCTGATTCTTGTGTTTGGTCTCAGTGAGTGAACCAACTGATGGGATCCTGTGCGATTTCACCAAGAAGTCCAAGTTGTTGTACAAGTGTACATATGAGGCCTAAGTGTTGGAAATGAATGAGGTGAGCTATTTTTTATTTCAAATGAGCATATGAACCTTTCCTTTCACCAAATATGCCTCTTGCTTTGTCTTGTTTCCTAGTGGCACATGCAGCTGTCAGAAGTAAATACATTTTCTTTGTGGGTCAGTTGAGTTGTTGCATGCATGACTTCAGTTAGAACTCAATCAGTTGAGTTTGGTGGAGTTGATTGTGGAGTTGATGGAGTTGTGTTCAGTTTGACTTGGTTAAACTAGTTGTAATTAGTCTAACTGAAAATAGACTAATGATGATTTGTTAAAATAATTATTAACTCATAATGCAACTAAAGAATACATCAGTTAACTCAGTTGCATGTCAGTGCATGTTCAGTTCAGTAGGGACAGGTGTTAGAGGATTAGATTGCTATCAGTTGTGAC
>APFE031449984.1:0-44754 GCA_000404065.3 Pinus taeda | reverse complement strand
GAGTACCTTGATGTGTTAAAAGCTCTGTAATTATTTCCTCTCAGATAAACTAATATAGTCCTCTCATTAGTACTGGTTTTCCCGATTGTGGGGTTTTTCTAGGGTCACTGCTGACCAAAATCACTGTAAAAATTGTGTTAAATTCTGTGTGTGTTTGTCTACTTATTTTCTTATCAACTGGAAAGAAAAATGAAAAGTGTAGAGTAGTCCTGTTGTGTTTCGAAATAATTTGCATTATAAATTTTTATATCAGCTAACACTTGGGTATGTGGGGCATTAAACGCTATGCAAAACACTTGAAACTGGAAAGGGCCACAGATTTAATAATTTCTACATAAATTCAAAATGTGTGACCATTGGTTTCCACGTCAAGAGACAAAATTCAGAAAATCTACAGGTTTTTTATTTAATATGACAATCCTTGATCTTAATAAAGATAACCCGTTGATCAATGTTAGTGGAAAGCAACAGGTCAATACAGTGGTGATAAGCATCCTTTTACCGCCCAAGTATGTTGCAGTTTTCGATGGTGTCCTTAACCATGTTCTGAGCGCACAGCGGGCTGTGACCATGTTCAGTTTGGATCAATCATGTGATAGGAAATGCAAAGTTACAGCTTCAGGGGTTGATTTGGATATTTTTCAAAACTACATCTTTCAGAACATGATATTCCTAAATCCTAGCATAGAAATAAAGCCAACATCCATTTCAAGGACATTATTTGAAAAGAAACTGAAGCTTTCAAAAGCTGTGATCTCACTGCCTGACAGGTATGGTTTTGGGCTCATAAAAACATTCAGCTATCAAATCATGCGCATCTTCTCTAAATTCTGTTAATAAAATGGGATTGTCTATGGGCTTTACTGCTAATGCTGCCAGAGAACAAAATGCAGCATAAGTCAGAGTATCTCCATCAATCTCAAGGATTTTGAAACCACACGAGATTGTTAACATATGCTTAATGTGGGAGAATTGTATCCAATCGGTAAACAATATCAGATAGCTATGTCGCATTTCAAAACATATCTTGAAGAAAATATGCAAAAGGAAAGGCTGTCACAGATGATGAGGCTTTGCAAAGTGACCCTCATTTACTCATTTGTGATGAGGCGCACATGATTAAAAGAAAAGAAAAAAAGACACGAACGTTGATATAACATAGGCATTAAAACAAGTGAAGACCCAACAGGTTTCTAAGTCTAATAACTCCAGGCTGCGTTCCGATGAAGATGGAACGAGAGGCGCAAGAACGCGGCGGATGGGGATAGGGTTTACAGTTTCGATTGCAGGTATCTGATTCATCGAACCTCCATTGACAACCTGCATTCTTCAGGCGCCCCTACTCTCCCCTTATACTTTGTCGGCGGGCTCGATTATAATCAAAAGGTTACAAGAATCCTGTCTTGGAACTCATTGTTGACACCTGGTACTTACTGACTTGGGGGTTTCATTACGGCTCTACATTCTGAACATCCTGCTGATCCGGGGCATATTCTGACACCATTGAGGACCTTGAAGCAGTCGATTACACTGCAGACCCATTAGAAGGGGTTTCGATCTGGCGCACCCCCTTGTCCGTTTCTCATGGTATGTACACCCCGAATCATTACAATAATTTGGCTTCTTTTTCTACTAGGGATCTGTCACGTCTTTGCCCTGTGTCTCTACTGGACATACCCTCCACCTGGCCAGCACTTACCTCGCTGCCTCTCCCATCGATGACCCTCGGATCTGCAGTGGATCATCCCTCTTTCCCCCTTTCCGACCCCCTCTCTGCCTCCGATTTGAGGATTTCCCCCTCTGCTCCGCCCCCCAATATTCCAGTTGTCGACATTCTGAATATCGATCCCCCCCTTGGTCATTGCTCTCACATTCCTCCCCTCTCAGATCCGCTGCACTTCCCCGGTGATACCGTTTTTCCCTCTTCACCTACCCCTATCCCTCCCCCCTCTTCTGGTACCGACCCAACAAGGAAACGAGCTCCGAACACACCCCCGACTCCCGATCTCAAAAAGAAATACAGATGCTTCAAAACCAAAACAGAGGATATCTTCCTCAGACTTGAGGAGGACATTCAGTGGGGCGAAATTATGGATCATGCAGACAAAGTCCTGGTGGGCCGCATCAGGGGTCGGAAATACTCAGCTTCTCGTTTAAAGGCCTGGGCATCTGAAATGTGGGGATATCATCTGAAGGACAGCCCCTTTGTACAGACTCTAGTCAGAGGTTGGTTTGCTTTAAGGTTCGTTCAGGCCGAACATGCTAACTGGGTTTTGACCTCACAATGGCATTTTGAACATGCTCCAGTTCTCCTTAAGCGCTGGACCCCCATGTTTGACCCCGAAACAGAGCATATTGGTATTGGGCCTATATGGGTTCAGCTCCCAGGCCTCCCTCTTCAGTATTGGTCCAAAGACATTTTCAGAAGAATCGGGAATGCAATGGGCACCTTCCTGGACTACGATAGATCCTTACTTCAATCTGGTAAGATGTCTTATGCTCGCATCCTTATTAACCTGGACAACAGGGGTGGTCTACAAGAACATATTACTGTTCATTGGCGGGACTCGGCACGCAAACAGATTATTGATTATGAAGGGATCTCGTATAGGTGCCGAAGATGTCACCTTGTCGGTCATCTATACCGGGATTGCCCACTACTACACAAGGATAAGAAGATTGATCGGGAGGAGGCCTCTGCTCCCCCCCCACCGTTTCACACTCGGCCTTTGTCTGAGAAGCCCCAGGAAATGCATAAGTTGGATGCCAATACACAGGAGCCTCCGGGTAACACAGTCGATCATCCTTTCGCTCAGAGTCAGACAACGCGCGCATTGACCCTGCTCAGATGGAGGAGGTAACTATGGTCTCGATTGACTTTTCCCCTCATATTCATCCGGCATCTCCTATTACTGTTGGCTCTTTGTTTCATCAGAGCACTAGCCCGCCATGCTGCTCTCTTGGAAATCTCTCTAGGGCTCCCTCTGAGCGCTCTGCGCCCCTTTCCACTCCCCCCCTTGTTTGCTCCATTCCGGCCCCCTCTCCCACCATATCCCCGAGTCTGCCCTCCGTGTACACCTCCACCATCTCCACCATACTCGCACCATCCCCCCCCCTCCCCTCGCTATGCCCTCAGATCCAGAACTAAAGATTGTGGTTACGATGCTATTGGTCTAGATACCGTTTTTGCCCCCGTCCCCCATAAGCAATCTCGGGGTCGACCTTCACGTATCTCCAAAGCCAGACTTACAGCTGATGCCGATATTGCCATTGGGCGACAGCAAACAATTACCCGGGCCCTTAGAGCGAAGAATGGCCCTGCCCCCCATCCATCATGAAAGTACTCTCTTTCAACTGCAGGGGCTTTGCTAGTTCCCCAAAAAAACTAGCTCTCAGGAGATTGCTCTCTACATCTCAGATTGACATTATATTTCTTCAAGAGACCCTCTGTCCCGCCGACACCCTTGTCTAGTCTCTCAACTCCTGGATGCCTAACTAGACTTTTCATGCCATAGACGCATCAGGGAGATCGGGTGGATTAGCTATTGGAATCCACAACAGAGTTGTCATGATCCGTAACAGTTGGGGCGGCAGAGGTTTCATCGGCCTGGACGTTTATATTCTCTCCATGAATATGGACCTTCGTGTCATCAACGTTTATGGCCCATGTTCAAACAGGACTACTTTTTGGAGCGCGCTTTTGGAATCTGATTTATTGAAGGAGGACAATATTATTCTCGGTGGCGACTTAAATTTCACCTTGGGTTTCTGCGAATCGTGGGGGCACTCTGCCCAGGTAGACACTTTCTCGGATACCATTTCCAACCTGTTGGAGGCGCACCATTGGGTAGACACGCCCACTGCCAGGTTACAGCACACTTGGTCCAACAATCGAAGTGGTGCACAGAGCTTGACCAGAAGATTAGATAGGTTTCTGCTCAAGGAACCACTATACAACAGACTTCCGCGCATAAGGCAATGGGTCGGCTCTGGGGGCATCTCCGATCATCGCCCTATATTTTTGGAGACGGTTGACATCTACAACAAGATAAAGAGCCCTTTTAAATTTAATTCTTCATGGTTAAAAGACCCCACCTACATTCAATTGGTATCTGATTATTGGCAGAACAATCCCATCAGGGAACATGAAGAACATACTGCTGGTTTCGTTAGAAAACTCTCCGAACTAAAGCGAATATCCAAGCATTGGGCTCACCAGAAGCGCATTCGCGATGACCATACTTTGATGGAGGCAGAGAGGATCATTGCCACATTCGAGGACTCCACTGAAGGTATCTTCCCCAACGTGGGAAGCAAAGAACAGTATTACTCCCTCGTTGCCAAGCGATCCCAGATTCTGAAGGATAGAGAAGCAAGCTGGCGGTTGCGCAATAGGGCTATATGGCTCACCGAGGGGGACGACAACACCAGTGTCTACCATAAATTTGCCAATGGTCGCAAAACCATCAATAATATATGGGAATTAAGGGATGAACAGAATCAGCTAATTTCATCTCAGCGCAACTTAGCCAGATTAGCTGTCAATCATTTCAAGGGTATCTATTCAGCTCTTAGAGAGGCCAATATCCTGGAGATTATGAGAGTGGCTGAAAACTTTCCCAAATTTGTTCTACAAGAAGAAACAGAGGACCTCACCAAAGAAGTGACCATGGATGAACTCGAAGCCACCATTAAATGGTTTAAGAAAGATCGCAGCCCTGGCCCTGATGGTTGGACCATCGAATTTTACATTGCTTTCCTTGATATTCTGGGCAATGATCTCCTCCGCATTATTGAGCACTGCAGAAGACATGGCAGAATTTCATCCGCTATTAAATCCACTTTCATTGCCCTTATTCCGAAAGCCAATCATCCAACCACTTTCGATGACTTCCACCCCATATCCCTCTGCAACTGCCTTTATAAAATTATTGCCAAGATAATTGCCAATCGTCTCAAGCCTATTTTATCTCGCCACATATCCCCTGAACAATTCGCTTTCCTCAATCACAGGCAGATACATGAGGCTATTGCTACAACCCAAGAGCTCTTACATTCTCTTCATATCAAAAAACAAAAGGGCCTAATATTAAAGGTTGACCTTTCAAAAGCTTTCGATAGAGCCAACTGGCTCTACCTCAGACTGCTTCTGACACACCTTGGCTTTCCCTATATCTTTATTAAATGGGTTATGAGTTGCATTACTGACGTAGCTTACAGTGTCCTCCTCAATGGAGAGGCCACATCTTTCTTTACCTCTGCTAGAGGGCTTCGGCAAGGCTGCCCCTTATCTCCGCTTCTATTCCTTCTCATCATGGAAGGCTTGAGTAGACTCATCACATCCGCCCGGGATAGGAACCAGATCACTGGCATCAATGTCTCTGAATTTTTTTATCTAACTCACCTTTTATTTGTTGATGACATACTTATTTTTCTTAATGGATGCTTAGGTGACACTGCTTCTCTCCAGAATATATTTGCACTCTTCCAGCAGGCTACAGGTATGTAGATAAACGAAAGCAAATCAACCATCTCGCCTGTCGGATGCTACCAACAAGAATTTGTATATGCATCTCGTCGGTTCCCCTTCACCACATTATCACTAGCTGACGGCATCAAATATCTGGGGTACAGAATTAAACCCCTGGGCTACCAGATCGCAGATTGGACTTGGTTAATAGCAAAGGTTGAGAAAAGATTATTCGTTTGGTATCACAGATATCTCTCAAGAGCTGGTCGATTGACTCTCATAAAGGCAATTATCGAAGCCACTCCAGTATACTGGATGACCTTGGCTTGGATACCACGCGGCATCCTGAACAGATTACAAAATATATGTGCCAGATTTTTATGGAAAGGTCATCATACAGGGAAGCAATTTGCCTGGGTAAAATGGGTCACCATTGCTAGGCCTAAACGTTGGGGCGGATGGGGCATTAAGAATCTCGACCTCTTTGCAAAGGCTCTGGCAGCCAACTCGGTTGGAACCTCCTGACCACTGACAGCCTATGGTCTTGTGTTGCTCAGAGCAAATACATACAACCAATGCATCTCATGGATTGGTTCCGGCAACAACACAATCCTGGACGCAATATATCAAACATTTGGAAAGTTGTCCTTCAATATTTACCTCTACTGCGGGAAGGCATCACCTGGCGAATCAGAAATGGAAATAGTGTAAGGATTGGGGTGGATCCATGGGTGGGGTACGGCATTTCGCACAGGTTATCCGAAGACTTGATCACGCACTTACATAATAGAGGCATCACGCATATGAATCAAATTGGGGAGAGCGCGAACTCCACCTTTCTGCAACAGGCTTGGGCAACCCATCGCGTACTGGAGATACCCGCATAGTGGCAAAATGAATGGCAAGCTTACTCTGACGCTCTCACACAGGCGCACGTCAGACTCACAGAAGGCCCTGATGAAATTATTTGGGCAATTGCAAACCATGGATTATACTCCCCCGAGCTGGGATATTTAAAACTTATGGATGCATTTAAGCCCCCGACTATTCTTCCCATCTAGAGGGACCTCTGGAAGCTGGACGCTGACCCGCGCACCAGGCTCTTAATTTGGAATATCCTGTTTGATAAAATCCCCACAGGAACCAATCTCAAGAAGCGCTCATTCCATGATCCGTTTAGATGCCATCTGTGCTGTTCGGATGAGGAAAGCACCGAACACCTGTTCCTAAACTGTAACGTTACTAAAGACTTCTAGCATAACATATCTTTACACAATCCAACACTCAAAGTCTGGCATGGGCCGAATATTATGGAGGCGTGGAGCGATTGGAGCCGTCTGCATATAGGCAAATCCATTAATATGCCACTACTTGTCTGCTGGGCGATATGGATCGCTCGGAACCAGGTTATTTTCCAAAACAAGGCGCCCCATTGGCCTGTCATTCAGAGACACACCATCGCTGATTATGAATTACTGCCGGAGGCAAATCCAAAAAATACCATCCGCACAAACAGGGCTTTAAATCTGGACAAAACAAAGCCTTGGGCATTCTTCGACAGCTCTGCTCAAGATACAGGATGCGGAGGAGGAGTGCTGTTATATCTCAGTGATGACCATTATTACAAACTACAGATCAAGCTGGGCAGAGGCACCAATAATTTTGCTGAGTTAAGCACAGCAAAACATATCATTCATTTTGCGATTCAAAAACAGTGCAGCCACCTTCAATTATATGGGGATTCACAAATTGTTTGCAACTGGCTGAACAATACATCAAAATGTCATGCTTTCTCTCTGAGACATATCCTTGAAGAGACAAAAAGACTGATCTCAACATTCGAATCCTTCAAATGCAGCCACATATACAGGGAACAAAACACCGAGGCGGACCAGCTATCTAAAGAAGCAGTACTAAATCAAAGTGACGACTGGCTAATACAAGAGGTAATTGGTGGTACTTTTTATCAGCGCTATCACAGACCTTATCATGACTTTCAATAGGATTGGGTCTCCGACTCACATAAAATCTTGCTCCTATCCTGCAGTTTATTGATTATGATAGCAAATGATGAATCATCTACAGCTGTATTAGCTTTTGTAATGCTCTCAGCGTAGAGCCAGAATGTGATGAGATATTTTTTTTTCTGTTTCTACTAGTTCTGGGCATGTACAGCCTCTGTCACTAGTATTCCATGTGTGGAGTTATGAATATGGAGGCTCCTTCAGGGTGGTCTCTGAACACTATATGAATGCTACAGCATATGCAAAATGTAATTTCTACAAATTAATTGAAATTACGACTTTTTCCTTATGGGAAAAAAAGTGAAGACCCAACATAGAAATGCATTGACATGTTCTCCTTTACAAAATAATTTGATGCAATGCTATTGTATGGTAGACTTTGTAAGAGAACAATTTCTAAAAAAATAACTAGAGTTCAGAAACTGTTTTTTAAAATTCAACGGAAACTGGGAAGCATGCTAATTCAACTGCAAATGATGTGAAAATAATGATTCAGAAATCGCACATGAACAGTTAAAAAGTTTTGTACAACATATGGGCATGAATGTGATGAAGGATGGGCTTTTCCAAACAATGTACATCTAATATATGTAAAACTTTCTCTATTACAGTGGCAGATATACATCAGATTCTTAGAAGTTCACAGGTTAATGAAGAATGACAAGAATGCATGTGTCAAAAGGGGGCACAGGAAATGCTTCTTCAATGCATATCATTCTTTAGCCATGAATTTGAATCATCCAAGGCTACTACATATAGCCAAAGAGGAAATAGACTCTCAACAAGGCAACAACACAGTTGAAAATTTCATTTTGGATGGTAGCTTCACCAATGATTACATGAGTCAAGACATCTTGAATGGAGATATGATGAAAGGAATGATGATGATCATGCAGGATTGGAATGTCTTGGAAAGGAGTAGCATAGTGAACTGGAGGATCGAGATGCTCCAAAACAAAGCCATGAGTCTGGCATAAGTTCAATGATCTTGTTACAATCCTGAAACTGCCAGTAGGAGCCTAAGGATACCAGGAAACAGTAGTACCCACAACTATTCGTAAATTTTGATTGTACACATATCTAAATGCACTGAAGACAATGCATAAATAAGGGGGAGAGGAATTAATACCCCCAACCAGAACCCCTAACTATAATGTATATGTACATATGATACTTGGGTTGATAAGCCAATGCATGGTAAATACTAAATAGGCTGGTGAGCCAAGTTTTATTGAGGCCTACGTGCATGTGTGTGTATACAAGAGATGTGTTCGGCAGGTGGGCCAGTGTATGCATATCTTTTAAGGCTAGGGTGCTTAAGCGTTCAGGCCAGAGAGTCTATGTTAAAATACCAGCAAACCTAGTTGATATATGTAAACAAATTGAGATTAATAAAATAACACAATAGTTGCAGACTAGAGAACAAAAAAGGAGAGTCTATGTTAAAATACCAGCAAACCTAGTTGATATATGTAAACAAATTGAGATTAATAAAATAACACAATAGTTGCAGACTAGAGAACAAAAAAGGTATGGGGGGTTACGACTACACAAAAAAAAAGGTGAGGGAGCTAGGGGGCTAAGCCAAGAAAACTTTATTTTATTCCTAGCCAATGTTATAAAGGTAAAGTGGCTTGATGTTAAAACATATTCTAATATTCTAATATATTATTAAAATATAAAGTGAAGGGCACCATGCCTATAAAAGGTGCTTTCCACCATTCACGGGGAAATATCTACCAGCGTGACTACTATGTATTGTCTGAGGAGAGCCTGAGTGTCTAGCTAGCATACCCCAAGGATCCTAGGTGGGTCCAAGTATGAGTGCACTTCTCCGTGAGTTGCCTTCCGGAAGGCTAGATCCCTAGAGGGAGAAGTGTAGGGACAGGTGCCCCTGTGTGAGGGCCTGGGACCCATGAGAGTAGTTGGAACTCATGGAAGCCACAAGGCTCTGAGACATCCCTAACCAACTCAAGTTAGAACCCTGAGACGGTAGTGGTACAACCCAATGGAACGCAAATGCAACGAAATGAGTGCACTACCATGGGTTGTGTGGGATGATGGGGCTGTGAGATTATTGGTTAGTGGTTGTTGGGATTTGATACCTTGGCCCTGCTTATGTTCAGTGTTGGTTATGTATTATGCCAAGCTTTGGGTAAGCCTTCGTACTTGTAGATTCATAGCCCCAGCTCAGCAGTGGCCCACTGTCGAGAGATTGTGAGCAGCACGACCTACGGCAAGGTGGAATGTTTGGGGTCTGCAACTAGTCGGTGAATTTTATTAGATAAGTGTCAAACCTGTTTTATATTGCTTATGGTTTATCACTCTCATGCATGTTATTATGCTATTTTTGTTATGTTATACATGTTATGTCTTTATGGTAATAATATCCATGTGGGTGGCATCACCCTAGATGGGTGGCTAAGGAATGTTACACATAGCCAATTGCCTTCCACAAAATGGTTTGCTACAACCATCTTACCCATAGCCAACTATCTTCCATGAAACAATCTACTTCAACAAGCCTTGAAGTTACACTAAACAATCCAATTCATCTTCTAAGTTAGTTGTTTGGAACTATGTGGGTGGCATCACCCTAGATGGGTGGCTAAGGAATGTTACACATAGCCAATTGCCTTCCACAAAATGGTTTGCTACAACCATCTTACCCATAGCCAACTATCTTCCATGAAACAATCTACTTCAACAAGCCTTGAAGTTACACTAAACAATCCAATTCATCTTCTAAGTTAGTTGTTTGGAACTATCGCATTTAAAACACCATCTTAGATTCAACCACTTCAGCCATTGCATGAACAAATGTCACACCTTCAAATTATCCAACGTATGCACAAAACATGTTCTCCACCTCCAACTATATTCCAAATGAATTCTCCAGTGGTTTTTTTATACCAAAGATAGTTATTCATTTGTTTTCCTCTAGATAGGTTGATTCTCGGAATTTTTATCAAAACATGGCTAACTTGATTCCTCTCTAGCCAATTGGCTCGTACTCCCACATTTTCAAATAGACAAATTGCTTTAAGACATACCTTGACTTGCTCCAACTCAACAACTTGAAGCAAATTCCAAGTAAGTCAGAATAGGAAGACATCCAAAAGTCTATCTCTACAACCAAAACTCCATGCAATCCAACAACACCCTACACATAGCATCCCAGTCATTTTGTCGATTAAGGCACGCCAATATGACACAATGTGCCTTGTCCAAAACATTGGGCTAGCGTGCCAAAATCATTGTCAAGATTCACCTAAGGAAATAACCAAAGTTGATCCATTTGGTCCATCATCCATCCGTGCACCATGCATCATCAAGTTGAGTCAATCATACCTTAGCCAAAATTTAGGCAAGGCCAAACATCTATCCTGAATTTCACTAAATCATTTCATGTTCTCCCAAGGTTTGCCTACAAAAGGCATATGCACTTCAATTCACCCACACACTTATCCCAATTCAAATTGAAGACTAGTAAATACACACCAATTCATCAAGGCCTATTGGGCCAACATGTCCAAAAAATAACTTCAATCATCTACTTTTGTTTAACATGAAAGCTCCTTACAAGTCTAAGGGGGATTGTTATTAATATACTATTAGTCTAACACCCTCCCTTAATGGTCGATCTAACCACAACAAGCTTATCTCAAATTTTTACAAATTTTTTAAGACACAAAGATTTGGTAAAAATATTTGAAGGGGACAACACTGCAGCTCAATAGATCCATCCTCTACAAGTTATTTGATGAAAACATGTTCAGTACACTTGTGGAAAATTGGATTCATAGAATAGGGATGTAGGCCCTATTTGCTACATCTTCATGTCTAAAAGCATCCTCCTAAGCCAAACTTCCTCACATGGTCCTTTCACTACTTAATATTATGTTTTCATCCATGAAAGAGATGAAATATCTATTGCATGCTAGCTCTTGTTAGTCCATGTGACTACACATGTGCTAAGGCTAAATATATATCTAAAAGTTTATTTTCTGTCATCCACAAAACCTACTCAATTTAAATGTGTACCCACACAACCTAGGATCTTTGCTTTATACACAATCCCAAAGTCAAATACAGTCCAATATTAACATTCTCTTTGTTGCAGTCCAATGTTATACTTTTGGTGCTACCATGAATTTGGAAATGAAGCTCACAGCATAGCACAAATCAAGTCTAGTCGCTATAAGGTATATCAAGCTCCCCACAAGCTACCTATAGGCTAACTCATTAAATATGCCTTAAAATCGGTCTTGGTTGGAAGCTTCAACCCTTTCTCTACAAGTCTAGACAAGATTTTGCAATCTATCATTTTGAACCTGCTAAGAAAACTCTTCGCATATTTTGTTTGTGAGACCAAAATGTTGCTAATTCTTTGCCAAAACTCTACATCTAGACAATAATTTATGAGACCTAGATTAATTCATATTAGATTTGATATGTTCAATAGCACTTGACTTACTACCTATAATAAGATGTCATTTACATATATGAATAGTACAATGATACCATTATCAATGGTTTTGATATATAAATTGGAATCCAAAGGGTTCCGTTGAAACCCCTATTCACCAATACCTATTAAATTTTAATGCACCACACCCTAGGTGCCTACTTAAAGCCATATAGACTACGTTACCGGATCCGCGGGGGGCAAGTGGAGAAACCTCGGATCCCCGAATCCGAAACGGGTACGGGTACGGATACGGTGGGATCCGTATGATCAGTTAACAAAATGTTCATGTCGCAGTTCAGGTGTTATTTTGTGTTTCATTTTAATTTTTTTTTATTTTTATAACATATATACGTTATATACGTTATTAACTTATTTATAAAACCAGGGTTATAACTTATAACATATACGTAACACGTTATTATTTTTATAAGTTATAACGTATACATTATATACGTTATTTAAAAACGTTGTTTATTTTTAGATAACGTATAATAAAGTGGTGCGTACGTTATAAATATTTTTTTATAAATAAATATTATAAATATTTTTTTATAATAAATGTATATAGTTATCGCCAAGTATTTTTTTTATAAATAAAAATTAAATATGGTAGGCCGTGTTCTATTTTAATTTTTATAAGTTATAACATATGATATACGTTATATCATATATGATATGGTTAAAAGTTAAAACTTTAAAATTAAAATATTTTTTTTATAAATAGAAATTAAATATGGTAGGCCCGTGGGCCGTAACTTGTAAGCTATATTAATAAAAAGTTAACTTGTAAGCTATATTAATAAAAAGTGTAAGTTATATATAAAAATTAAAAAAGGGAACTTGTAAGTTATAAATTTATAAATTAAAAATAAAAAAATATTTTATGTTTATGTTTATAATTTTATTTTAATAATTATAATTTATATCAATTATTTAATATGTGTATTGTTTTAACTTTTTTTATAATATTTTATATGATTTATTAGTTTTTAAAATTTTAAATTATGTATAGTATATAATATTAATTAGTTATTTATTTAAATTTAAATTAAATTATTTATTATAAAATAATAATTGAGAATTTTTATATTTTTTTAATTTTAAGGTTATAAATTTATAAATTAAAATAAAAAAATTTTATGTTTATGTTTATTTATTTATTAATAATTATTATTATATTATCAATTATTTAATATGTGGGTATTGGTTTTTTAACTTTTTTTTATTAATATTTATATGTATATTGAGTTTTTAGTGTTCAGATTCATAAATTGTCTAATTATTTTAGTTCTAATGTTGTGATTCATGAATGGTTTTGATTTTAAACATCAAATGTATTTTTTAAAATTATTTTATAAAATATTATTATATATTTTTGTACTTGTCGTATCCTCGCCGTATCCGGATCCTGGCTTTTCAAAAATCCAACGGATCCGTATCCGAATCCGGATCCGTATCCGTATCCGTATCCGTATCCTGGTAACTTAGCATATAGAGCTTTCTTTAGTCTACAAGCAAGATGCTCCCACCCCTTAGCCCCTGAAAACCATATGATAGATACATGTAGACTTCTTCCTCCAAATTTCCACTGAAGAAGGCACTTTTCATGTCCAATTTATGGACCTTCTACCAAAACTACGTTGTCATGGCCAAACAAATTAGATGGTGTTCATCTTTATTGCAGGAGCAAAGGTATCCTCACAGCCAATGTCTTTTGTTGAGAGAACCCTTTCACAACCAATTGTGCCTTGTAGTTGTCGAGTGTGTCATCCCCTTTGTACTTGACCTTGTATACCCATTTGCAGCCAATAGCTTGTTTTTCTAGTGGACGACCTAGAAGCTCTAAAGTTTGATTTTTCATTAAACTCATTTTTGGTTGTCATGGCCTTCTCCCATCCAGTTTTCACTATTGCTTCCTCAAACACCTATGACTCATAAACTCCTTGATCATTGGCCGTAGGAGCACAATTAATTATGTTTGGTTTTTGTTTGCTCTTACCTTTCAATTATCATCCCTCAATCATTTCACTCACCCAAGCATCTCTAATGGTGTTATGCCACCACTTTGGCCTCTTATTGAGATCCTCCTCATCCAAGTTGTCAATACAGGATGGTGACTCCCAAATTGATAAATTCCATTAAGCTAAAAATCAATATAAACAATCAAAATGGTGAACCTTAGGAGTCACATTCTAGGGTCTTTTCCTATATTAAGTTTTCTATTTACATAATTTCACCCAATCTTGCAGGATTAGGTGTCTAACATCCCCCCCCAACTGCTTTGATGAAGATGTCTACAATTTGCTTATTTTTGGAACAATGTCGTAGGTGAATAGTCTTGGCCTCAACATGATGTCGAATCAAATGATATTTTGTATTGATATGTTTGGTTCGATCATGGAATTTTGGATTCTTGGCCAATTTAATTGCAGAAGTGTTATCAATGAAAAGAGGAGTGGACTTCACTTATTTCTCCTACAACTCTTCAAGAATTTCCGTGAGCCACACAATCTCCTTGGTTGCTTCTGTAACTACCACATATTCTATCTCTATTGTGGAATCTTTTGGAACTGACTGTTAGCATGATCTCCAAGAGATAGCTCCTAATCCAAGACTCGTAAGATAGCCTGGAGCAGATACTCCATTTTCCTTATCTCCATAAAAGTCTAAATCAAAATATCCAATAAAGGTGAAGTCACACACCTGTGTATATTTGAGTCCAAAGTCCTGAGTTCCTTTCAAGTACTTTTAGAACTCCTTTTGCAATAGATTAGTGTCCCTCACAAGGCTTTTGCATAAACTTGGAAAGGATTCCAACATCAAATGAAATATTTGGTCTGGTAGTGGTGACCAGGTAGATAAGGCTTCCTATAAGTTGTCTATACGTAATTGCATCATCAAATTCATTTCCTTCTTTAGATGTGAGCTTTGAATTTTGTTCCATTGCAATGGACAAACAATTACATTCAGCCATGAAAAATTTGTTTAATAACTTTCCAATGTATTTCCTTTGAGAGAGGAATTTATACTTCGAATGTTGGGTTATTTCAATGCCCAAATAGTAGTGAAGTTGTCCCAAATTTGTCATCTCAAATTCTTTCTTCAATTCTTTCTTTAAGAATCAAAATAATTTTCATTGTTCCTTGTCATCAACAGATCAACTACATATACCACAAGATAGATGACAATTTTGCCAACTTTTTTGGCAAATAAAGTTGCAGCATCAAAATTAAAGTGTTTGAAATTTAATTTCGGAAGATGCTCAATTAATTTTTCTTATCAAGCTCTTAGTGTGTGTTTTAGGTCATACAAGGATTTGAGGAGTTTACATACTTTATGTTTTTGTCCCTTCACAACGAAACCTTCCAGTTGAAACAGAAAAACATTTTCTTTCAAGTCTCCATTCAAGAAAGCAGTTCTTACATCCATTTGATGGGCTTTCAACCCATTCCAAGTGGCCAAGGTAAAGAGTATCTGGATGGTGGCCCATTTTGTTGTGGGGGTAAAAGTCTCCTCACAATTGACCCCTTCTTTTTATGCAAATCCTTTTTCCACGAGCTTCCTTTGTGCTTATAAAGCAAGCCATCTAATTTATATTTGTTCTTGAAAACCCACTTGCTGCCTATTGTTTTGGTTCCAAATGGAGGGTCTATCAGCTTCCAAGTTCCATTCTTTATGAGCATCATACTCTTTTTGCATTGTTTCTTTCCATTCATCATAAGAAGCGGCTTCTTTAAAGGATGTTCGTTCAAAATTAGTAGACAAATTTAATTCACAATCATAAGAAACATCCATATGAACAATTGAATTAGAATAATCTACATCACTTCCATTTTGTCAATGTTGAATTTTGTAGCTATGGTCACTCTTGATAATTTGTATTTTAGTCCTTGAAATATATAATGAAATTGTAAATCGTGTTGTCCATGTCAATTTCATTGTTTAGCCCTTGAAAGAACTATTATAAGACATGTTCTTCATGTCGATATCAAAATAGAAAATTTTGAAATTTGAATTTTAAAGTTTTGGTTGTTAATTTGGCAGCTCAATGACAAATTCCAACCAGGGGACTAGATTCCTCTTTTCGAGAAGACCAATAATGACTATGGAAGCGCTCGATTTGGACAAGGGAAAGTGTATTCTTGAAGTAAAGCCCACATGTGCACAAAAGGACAGGTCAGCCCTAACAGGGAATTGGACACCCTAGGAAGCCTATAAATACAACTAACCTCAAGCTCATTTGGACATCACCAAGCAATTTCTTCTTCTCTTCTTCATTGTTTGGTTCGCACAAGTCTGAGGTTGGTTCGCGGAGATTGGTCCGTACAAGTCCGAAATCGCAGGCTCTGAAGCTCACACATGTTTAGGGTTTTGGTTTTCAACTGCAGGCTTAACACAGGGAAAATTCCGTTACAACCGCAGGCTTGCGGGCTCATCCATGTGGTTGGAAGCTCTCAACCGCATGCATAACTCTTCCTCCAGGCAGTTAGGCTCTAGGGTTTCAACTTAACATTTGACCACAGTTGACCGCAAACGAAAAAAAGTTGTCTGATATATATTGATATTAAAAAGTTGTCTATGATATATATTGATATTGGGAACATATTTCTGAATGTTGTTGGGTTAACTTTGATGGATGATTTTGTAGTGGTTCATTGTACTCTCTGTTGAACATTTTATGACAATCTAATACAAGAAGTATTTCAAAGGGTTTTCCCCATCGTGGGTTTTTCCCTGGTCTTTGACCAAATCTGATGTCTATTATTGATGTGTTGATCATCTCTCTTGTCATTGCATTTATTATTCTGTCTTCAATTACTATTGATGATTGGAAATATTAATTGTTATTTAAAAGATTGCTAATTGAATAAGTGAATAGGGCTAAAGTAATTGAAACAACATAGAACATGGTATCAGAGCTAAGGTGAAAGACAAGCCCAAAAGGAGACAAGAGTTGAAGCAATTATATTTGGAAAAGTTGAAGGAGCCTACATAATCAAGTCAATATGTCTTCCTCTTTCTTCAAGGTAAATGAGAAGTTGGGTAATTCATCTAAATTTGTTGCATGGAAAATCAGGTTGGAAATCATAGCTGATAACAATGATGTTTTGGAATACATTCAAGGAAAGGTACCTAGGCCTTCGAAGAATGCTTCCACTGCTGCCAAGAACAAATACAAGAAAGGTGAGTTAAAAGCAAAGCAAATTATAGTTGATTGTTTTACAAAGTAATTTACTTTCATATGTTGGAAATTTGAAGAAGTCTAAGGATATGTATGATAAGCTAGTTGGCATGTATGACGTCAACAATTTGAATGAAATGATCTCCTTCAAAGATCAACTCAAAGATATGAAGAAGAATAAAGGAGATTCCATGCAATCCTATATTATGAGGATATCTTGTCTTAAAGATCAATTGTAGAGAGTTGGGGAAACTATGTCTAACAAAGAATTGGTGATTGTAACCCTTAGAGGTCTCCCTCCTATTTGGGAGACCTTCATTACCACTATAAGCAATAACAACAACTTTTTGCCATTTGATGAGACTGTTGAAAAGCTCACTCAAGAAGGATCAAGGATGATTTCAAGAGGCAAGATTCAAAAGCATGAAGGAGAGCCCACTGCATTCGTCACTCATAACAAGAAGAAGAAAGGAAAATGATGTCCATCAAATTCAAGGAAGCCTCCTCCTCGAAATGCAAAGGAAAGCACTGAAAGAGAATCATCACACTTTGAATGTTACAAATGTCACAAGAAAGGTCACTATGCTCGAGATTGCCTTCAGAAGAACAATGGTCCACGCTACAACACTAGAAGCAACAATAACAAGTTTAATGGTCGAAGAAGAAGAGATGACCGAAGGAATGATCGTAATGGAAGAGTTGAAAGAAGAAGAAGAGATGCTCGTAGTGATCATGAAGAAGATCACTGACCACAAAGGAAGTCAAGATATTCCAGGTATGAAAGTAATGTTGCCAATCAATTTGAATATATTCTTATTTTTGCTCTCACTAGTTCCTCTCCTCCCGATTCGTGGGATAGTTGGTTAGTTAATAGTGAGGCCACTCATCATTTCTTTGGATGAAGAGAGGGAGTCAAATTTGAAGATTATTCTTGGAGACAACTCCACTCATCCCGTTAAAGGCCTTGGGTCTGTCAAATTTCATTTGGATTCTGAGGAACCTATTTTGCTCCATGATGTGATGTATGTGTTGGGATTGAAGAAGAATTCGGTATCAATATATGCTTTGGAAGAAAAAGGGATGAGGGTTGCTTTCATCAAGGGAAAGCTTCTTACAAGAAGACCTCTTCTAGCATTGGTCCATCATACTAATCATCTAAGTGAACCCTGGCACCAAAGATTGGCCCATCTACATTATGATGCTCTTCCAAAATTGAAGAAGTTAGTCTTTGGAATTCCTGATGTTCAAGCCCAACATGATGGAGTATGTCCAGGTTGTGCCAGTGGAAAGAAGACAAGGGGACCATTCCCCTCTAGAGAGAATAAGACGAATGACATGCTCCAACTCATTCATTCTGGCATATGTGGACCAATTCTTATACATTCTATTGGTGGCCATCTCTACTACATTACCTTCATTGATGATTTCTCAAGGAAGACAAGGATATATTACTTGAAGCACAAGGATGAAGCCTTCGAAATGTTCAAAGAGTTCAAAGCTTTGGTCGAAAATCTAACAAGGAAGAAAAATAAAATCTTCAGGTACAATAATGGTGTAGAGAACATTTCAAATGATTTCATAAATTTTTGCAAGAAGAAAAGGATCAAGAAAGAGATGATTGTGCCCTATAATCCCAAACAAAATGGAGTAGCTAAAAGAAAGAACAGGTCTATTGTAGAAGTCGCTCGTGCCATGCTCCATGATCAAAAGCTGTCGAAGTTCCTTTCAAGAGAAGCAAAGAATGTTGCAGTTTACGTCCAAAACAGGGTGCCTCATCAAGCATTGGACAACAAGACTCCCGAAGAAGTATTTATAGGAGTCAAGCCTGATGTTAGCCATCTTTATATCTTTGGATGCCCTGTGTATTTCCATGTGCCGAAGGACAAAAGAAACAAGTTGGAAACCATGGGAAGAAAAGGTACATTCATTGGATATTGTGAAAATTCTAAAGCATTTAGAATATATATTCTTGGTCAAAGGAAGGTTGAAATTTGCAGGGATGTAACATTTGACAAATATGTTGCCCTTGGAAAAGCAAGGGACATTCCTCTGCCTCCTCCTCCTTAAAAGAAGACTAATGATATGGATATCTTAGATGGTCCTTCCATGCCTGAATCCAAGAGAGACATTGTTGATTATCCCATGCAGCCCATGGACCCCTCAGATCCTCCTCCATGTGATCCCCTTTCCGGGAAGAGGCCACTTTGACGTCGTGACATATTACACGATGATGACAGATGCATTGCCACTCAAAGATCTTTTAGAGAAAGCAAGAAGCCATGTTGATACCAGGGATATGTTGCAACGATGAGTACTATGATTTAAGTTGAACCTCCTACCTTTGAAGAAGCCATGAAAGAACAACTTTGAAAGGATGTTATGGCCGAAGAATATGAATCAATTATGAAAAATGACGTATGGAATATTGTGCCGAGACCAAAGGGGAAATTTGTGGTGACTTCAAAATGGCTATTTAAGATTAAACATGGAGTGGATGGGAGCATATTGAGAAATATAAGGCAAGGTTTGTGGCCTAAGGATTCTCCCGGAAAGAGGGAGAAGATTATGATGTTCTATTTGCACCTGTGGCTCGATATACAACCATTCATTCCATAGTCGCTCTTGCTGCAAGTCAAGGATGGACCCTTCATCAGATGGATGTGAAGACAACATTCCTTCATGGTATGTTATAAGAAGTATTCTACGTTGAGCAGCCACAGGGATTTGAAGTAGAGGACCAAAAGACACATGCTTGCAGGCTGAAGAAGGCATTGTATGGTTTGACACAAGCCCCCAGAACATGGTAGCAAGCATATATATATAAGGTCAATAGTAGCAAGCATGCTATGCAACACAATCAATCACAAGATCATGCGAGCATTCACATGCACACATATCGCAATTTAACCATTAATCATATGTCTTAAAATCTAGCACCTAATGTGTGCATTTTACATCCCATCATAATTCTTAAAGATCAAAAGTGGTATGCACATGTATAAATTGGCTTGTTTACAATCATGCCTTTATAGGTACGAAGGGATCAATCTTCCGCATGAACACATACCATCTTATAATCAACAATTATCATATTCATGAATGCATCTTGGGTATGCATGCAATCACATAATCCATCCATCATAATGCTACACAAAGCTTGCACAAGTAAGCAAACAATCATCAAGCACATCGTTCTCTATCAAGCTACGAATCCTGCATCTACAAGGTCCACACTAGACCCCTACATTTGAGTTCAACTGGTTCCATTATGACAAGAAAGCATTAACCACCGATGACAAAACACCCCTAATAAACATGATAACCATTTCTTCATATAGAAATAGTCAACCTCCGCCTGGGTTCTTGCCATATGCAAACTAGGCCATGAACCTCTCACACCCCAATTAGCTAGCATACACATAGATACAAAATTTCATAAATATACATAATGCAAACAATCATAGGGAGTTTTCCCAGTGCTTCTTACATGAAAAGGCTCACCATATGACCAACATTGATGATACACTAAAGCAATCATATACTCAACCATGCCACATAACTAGAGCACCACGTAAATACATCAATAATGTCTCAATAGAATTAAAACTCAGCCCTAATTATTATCAGCCTCATTCTTTAAACAAGCAAGGCATTAACCACAAGAACAACTACTTACAAGGAAAAACATGGCAACCAACACATGAAAACAACCCTCCTAATGCTAGCCAACAATAATACGCATTGGCCAAGGCATTTATCACAATAACATGCCAAACATCATTGCAATTAATACGCAATTTCAATCAACACCTTGAGCAAGATACCATCCTACTCACATCAAGGCCATTGAGCTCCATCTCAAAACCAGGGATCCATGCAAGCAGTAAACCAATTTTAGACAGGCTTTTAACACCTAAACATTAGCTAAGCTAATTTACTAAAGATCATTATGAAACCCCTTTTAAGGAACTCTGTTGCTACTTGCCTATGATAGAGCCCATTTAGTCCAAGTGTTGATCCTAGATGCTCTAGAGGTTAGAAATGCACACGCATTCATTTCATTATGAACACCATTTCAACCTAAAAATGCAATACTCGTTCATAGCACATATAAACACCATTTCAATTCCAGAAATGTAAGCACGAGATTATTGGCATTGTGAATACAAAAAACACTTACCTTGAAATGTTTGGGCAACTAAGTTTGGGTCTTTGACTCTCCACCCAACCGTAGACAGCTGCAGCCAAGACTCATTTGTAGTTGTCACCCTCGAGCCAGATTCCAGAGATTGAGGGTTCCAGCTTGGGATTAAACACCAACTGGCAACTGAAACAGGTACACCAAAGGATTTCCTTCCTCAATCCCACAAGCTAACCACTGCATGATTCCTTGGCACAAGGAATCTAGAGGTTCACCACCTTTCCCACAAAAGAGCACGAAGGATTCACCCCCATTCCAGGGAGTCCAGAATCCACTGCAAAAGAAGGAGATAAGCTAGGGAAACTTAGGGAGCGCCTTCCATAGGTGTTGTCTCTTGGGATGGTCTCTTCCCAAGTTGTCCAGGGTTCCAGAGATCACTATCTCAACCCACAGCCATAGAGGAACCTTAAAACCATTCTCCTTCACTCCTCTTCATCTTTTCTCTATGTTGAGTATGCTCGAATGAATGTCGAATCCTACCTAAAAGAATCAATGTTCCCAGAATGAATGCTCTTCTATTTTCCATGCTCTGTATCCATAATGGATGAAACTATGAATCCTCCTCCATGCGGGGATGTATGACTGAATTTGTATTCCCAAGATGAAAGTCTAAATGGGTGAATGTTGTTGCATAGTCTCCTAGCTTCATTAATTCCTGCTCTTTTTGCCTTGCAAGTCTCCCTCTGACCACATCGGCCAATGTACTTCCTTGCAATCCAATTTAATTCAGAAGACCAATTTTTCTAAAGGCACGCCAGCCAACCTTTAATGGTTGTCAACAACAATCCAAATTTTCCTCATAACGAAACCTTTACATCCCAAGCAAGTAACCTCATCAACTCTAGAATTCGTGTCCCTTTTGTCTCAACTCATTTTAATTATATTTATATTGCAAAATATTTACATCGCATTTTCATAAGGAACTCAGGTTGGGGCTGTCACAAACCCCTCCCCCTTGATTGAACATTGTCCTCAGTGTTCTTTGATCTTATGCAATAATGAAAACAAAATAGAACTCAAATTGTTTCATGGTGCTTTATATGTACAACTCTACACAATATTTACAATGCTTCATGCATTTGCTTAACCTAGCAAAAGAAAGTATAATAAAAATTAAGCAATTTTCCATGGAAATCTTTAGATACTTGAAGCATGTCCAGACCATCCTAGTATGTTCATCCAACTGAAGTTTTGCTTGCCTCCAATGTCCAATGCTTGGCATCCTTGCGCTCCTTGTCCTTACAACTCTTGTCCTTTCATACAATATCAGACATTAGGAAACCTCTTGTGCTCATGCCACAAACACACTCATTTGAACCAACAGTTTCCAAATCAATTTATGTCCCCATGACTTCAACATTCCTAGCAGTTCTAGCCATCACACAAGTGCACATATGTATACATGTACAAATGCATATTCATAAACCAAATCAATTCAAGGCTAGCAATAACGTTGATTCGTGTCCTTGTGCCTCGTAAGAACTATTGTCTTCTTTCTTCTTCTTTTACAGTCCTTTTTCAGATGCTTTTCCCCACATCACCAACAGTAGAATACCCCATTCTACTTTTCAACCTTACGAGGCCTCCCCTATTGTTACCGTTCCTCCATTTCGAGGGTCTAGCTTGGTATATCATTTCCCGCAACTGTTTTTGCGAATCATCATTCTTCTCAGTCAATTCTTGTTGTTTCCTGGTGAGTTCTCTAAGTTCTACTCTGCAGATCTTTTGCTCATCTTCCAAGTCTTTGAGCTTAACTTCCAAAATCCTAAAGGTTCTTTTCCCTTGGAGGGATGTCCCTCTTCCTCCTTTTTGATGGACTTGGTCCATATCCTACTGCACCATGCCACGATACATGTTCCTTTTCACTGCCCCTGAGTCCTACTATGTGCTGCCACATACACTCAGATGTTAGCGCACAAAATAAATTAACAACACATATGGCAGTGGTCATCCTACCATGTAGGGCCAAGTATGTAATCCTGCAGCTGTCACACATCCTTAATATCATCATCAACCATGTTTGAACAAACTAACAATCGCAGAAATATTAAATCTGAATTCATCATCATGCCAAAGCAAAAAATAGAGTTCAACCTTTGACCCATACTAACAACACTATTTAATATCATCCTCACTTCTAAGGCCGCACAATTGTTTTAATCAACATTTTAACACATGAAGAATTTAGCCCTTTTATCAAGGTCAGTGTTCCCCGAGTGAATGCTCTTCTCTTATCCCTGCTCTGTATCGTGAATGGATAACTGTCTAAACCCTCCTCCATGCGCCCCCCATGTTCGATTTAATTCGTGTTCCCATACATGAAGTCTAAATTTGTGAACGTTGTTGCACAATCTCCTAGCTTCATTAATTCTTGTCGTTTTTGCCTTGCAAGTCTCTCTCTAATCACATGGGTCTATGTAATTCCTTGCATCAAAATTTAATTCAGAAGACCAATTTTTCTAAAGACACACCAACCAGCCTTTAATGGTTGATAACAAAAATCTAGATTTTCCTCATACAGAAACATTTACATCCCAAGCAAGTAACCTCCTCAGCTCTGAAATCCATGTACCTTTTGACTCTTACCATTTTAATTATATTCATATTGCAAAATATTTGCAATGCATTTCCATAAGGAACTCAGGTTGGGGCTGTCACAAACTTCTCCCTCTTGAAGGAACATTGTCCTCGGTGTTCTTCTGCTCTTATGCAATACTGAAAACAAAATATAACACATATTGTTTTATGGAGCTTTATATGTACAGTTCCACACAGTATTTACAATACTTCATGCATTCGCTTCAACTAGTAAATGAAAGTATAATCAAAATTCAGCCATTTTCCATGGAAATCTTTGGATACTTTAAGCATGTCCGGACGAGTGTTGCAGGAACCACCCTCCCCCCCAAGGATCTGGAAGCAGAACTGCGTCCCATACAGATCTACCACAAATCCTTCGGCGGAACCGCAAATCCGAAAAGTGGATCCGCGATTCCGCCTTTTTTCGGTGATTCCTGGAAATTTGGATCCATGGGGGCTCGATCCGTGGATTCGAAAAGGATCAAGTGCGAACCTGTGGAGGTTCGGGCATGTATCCACCCCGGATCACGAGCGGATCTGAGAGAAGGTGGACAGTTCACATGCTTCTGCAGGGCTATTTTTGTTTTTTTTAATGGAAATTTCAAATTGTTATGTGAGGAACTACACTTTCCAAATACTCCCAAGATGCCCCTTGATGTTTCCTAGATGCTCCCTAATGGTAATGTTAAATTCTTAAAGTAAAAAGTGGCATTCTCCTTTATCTTTCATTTCCATCCTTCTACTTAAATTTTTTACATTACCATGAAATGACTCGGGATGTTTGAGAGTGGTTCCAACCTCATCAGACTTCATATGGAGAAATGACACCTCCACATCCCCACTTCTTCCCCGCTTCATGCAACATTGGTCCCGACCATTCCGGTCTGTTCTTCATCTTGGAATGTTGCTTGCCTCACATGTCTAGTGCTTGACGTCCTTGCGCTGCTTGTCCTTTCAACTCATTGTATTTGGGCACACTCCCATTGTGCTCCTGATCACAATCAACCAAGCTCGTGACTACGATACCAAAATTTATATATTTCGGCCTTCCCTTCTCTGCTTCTCAGTCCCTCGAGCAATCTGGTTACCCCCCTCTTTGTGCAATCACTCACCTTCCAAGTTCAGGCATCCCTTTCTCTACTTCTCAATCCCTCGATCCATCCATCCCATGGAAAGGCTTCCTCGCATCGGAAGGAGCTCAATCTGAGAAATCTCCCTACCTCCAAACTATCACACAGGTCATAGCATGCTTCATGGCGATTAATGGGCATCATTGAGTTCCAATGTCCCACAATGGCTCTATTTTGACTTTATCATATTGTTGCCATTCCACCTTGTGGTTAACTTCATTCATTTGAACCGGGTAATCCCATACTCATTCCTACAATATGAGAACACAGACTTCATGAGATTCATCATAAGGAACTATAGTAATTTAAAGCATACCATATTAGCAGTGTATTCCTATAGTGAACTTGGAATTCTGCTTTAATTCCTAGCACAGTGAAATCAAGTCAACTCATGATCCAAACCATCATAAATCAAAATATGGTATTTTCATTTGTAATTTAAAGGCTCAAAAATCAATAAAATAATGATACTTATCTTTATTTGCTCCTTGGTTACTTCTTTGACCACGTACAAACATCGGACGGCTTGTCATCCCAACAAGCACCCAATGACCTCTTCTCTTTGCCACGTACACACACCGGATCAGTTGCCATCCTAGCAAGCACCGAGTGCCTTCTCTTTTCTTTGCCACGTACACACATGCGATGGATTGTCATCCTAGCAAGTACATGGTGCCTTCTATTCTCTTCTCTTTAACTACCACACACACTGGATCGGTTCCCATCTCGGCAAGCAGCAAGTGGTGGGTATATGGAATATAATCAAGCATAATCACTACCTTGCGAACATGGGCACTACCAATAAGGAACTATAGTAATTTAAACCATACCTTATTGTTAAGATATGGTATGTTCTATGCTTATAACAGTTTACTTCTTTTTCTTATTATATTCGACAGATTAGCAATCACATATACATAAAGTAAAGTGCAAATAGAACATTAAACGATCGACAGAAAACAAGCCAAGACAAGAGACACAAGATGTGGCGGCTAGCCAGGGACAAACCCCACAATGTGTGGGGAAACCCTTTGATCAAATCTTCTTTTATCTTCAATAATTCAATAGAGAGAAATAGTACAATAAATCTGATTTATATCAGCAATAGCAGACCCTAGATCAGCAGCATCAGCGTGAGCGGCTTCATCATCAAACTAGGGCAGACGATATCTCACAAACCGACTGTCGGATCGGCATGATTCCACCACCAGAAGTCGCGGCTTCCAGAGGAGGTTCAGATGAACCTATAGCGCAGTTCGGATGAGGAGATCTTCTAGTCCACGCAGGTCAAACTTTACTTCTGCAATTGCAACTTCAGTTTCAACAGCTTCCTTCAAACTAGGGCAGTCAATATCTTGCAAACCGTCCGTCGGATTGACTTGATTCCACCACCAAAAGTTGTGGCTTTAGGAGGAGGTTGAGATGAACCTACAGCGCAGTTCAGATGAGGATATCTTCCAGTCCACGCAGGTCAAACTTTACTTCTGCAATTACAGCTTCAGTTTCAACAACTTCCTTCAAACTAGGGCAGCCGATATCTTGCAAACCGTCCGTCGGATTGACTTGATTCCACCACCAAAAGTTGCGGCTTTCAGAGGAGATCCAGATGGACTTACAGTGCAGTTCTAAGGAGGAGATCTGATGGTCAATGCTAGTCAAACTTTGGATCTGCAGTTGCAGCTTCAGGTTCAACAACTTCTAGCTTCACATGTGTGAGAGAGAGACCCTTTTATGCGCAGTAGAGAAGAGACTCTTTTCTGCGCAGTAGAGAGAGAGAGAGATGTGATGAGATGAGTAAGTCCAAATGAGGAAAAGTCCTCCTATATTTATACACAACGTTGGTGTTTGAATAGATGCCACTGTTGGGCTTCTGAGCCTACATGAGTTGTAGGTCGGCTTGATAATAATTCCATAATAAAAAAAAAAATCATATCTCCATGAATACTTATCGGAATCGGATGATCTTTATATCAATCCTACACCTCTCGTCGAGAGGAATCTAATAAAAATATTATCAACCATGAATAAGATGACCCACATGAATTTTTTCCCTGGTTTCCAATTTTAACACTTATTAGCATTTTATTCCTATAGTGAACTTCGAATTCTTCTTTAATTCCTAGCACAATGAAACCAAGTCAACTCATGATCCAAACCATCATAAATCAAAATATCGTATTTTGATTTGTAATTTAAAGGCTCAAAAATCAATAAAATTATGATACTTATCTCAATTTGCTCCTTGGTTCCTTCTTTGACCACATACAAACATCGGACGTCTTATCATCCCGACAAGCACCCAGTGACTTCTCTCCTCTTTGCCACGTACACACACCAGATCAGTTGCCATCCTGGCAAGCACCGAGTGCCTTCTCTTCTCTTTGCCACGTACACACACGCGACAGATTTCCATCCTTGCAAGCACACGATGGTGGGTATATGGGATATAATTCCCTTCAACTACCACACACACTAGATCGATTCCCATCCTGGCAAGCAGCCAATGGTGGGTATATGGGATATAATCAAGCCCAATCGCTACCTTGCGAACATGGGCACTACCAACATGGAGTCACTACCAATCTGGGTAGTCTTTTGTCAATAGGAATTCAGGTGTATCCCACACCTTTGTGAGCCTAGGCAATCCCATACCTAACTGTACCACATCTCACAACACCAAGGCCCAAGCAGTCCAATACCTTCCTACCCAAAACATTACACAACATATGCACATATACACAGTTTACCACAACACATACATATACACATGACACAACACAACAAATGCACATGCACAACACAACACAACATATACACATGTACAACACAACAGATGCACATGTACAACACAACACATACATACATACAACACAACAAATGCACATGTACAGCACAACACATAGACAACACACATAACACGGTATGACATGTGCACAACAATGTTGTCAAATCCAGAGACCACACTGTCTCCGTCCACATACACTAGGCACATTCCCTCTAGTGTCTTTTCCACGTGTTGTAGATCATACTGCTTCGTTCTGTTGATATCTTCTTCTAACATACTATGTAGCATTTCCTGTTCATGACATAGCATCGTCATAATTAATGAATCATATTCACATGCTATTAAAATAATAGATCAGCCAGAGCCATCCTTGCCCCCTTAATCCTTTATTAACCAGGAACCTATCACGCCCTTCACATCTGCATTGAACAAGTTTAACCATATCCTCTTCCACAAGAAGGGCCCCTAACAGAGCTATCTCAGACAAAACAGCATGTTCATATTGCATAGAACATTTGGCATCATCTTGGACATATCACAGATTTATATGTATATCGAGTCAAGGTCAGGAGACTTCCCCCTATTGCCATTCTCATGGCTATTATACCACTGTCCAATATTTCCCACAATCCCAACCAGTCTTCCAAGTGGTTTATTAGCACCAAGGCACCACCTTCAGTGACGATTAGGTTCAACACTTTGACCAAGGATTCTAGTTGGAAGTTAATACACTCAATGGATTCCTTACAAAACATGAAATCTCATTGGATGACCTTATTATGCCATCCCAAACATGCCATTGATACATTCGTCAACTTTTTTTATAAGCATAAATAATGCGTAACCCATTATCCTTCCACAAGAATGATTCTTGACAATAACCTGTCAAACACAATGGCATTGCATATACCCATTTAATCACCAACATAATATAACAAATATTCACACGGTATCAAACAAAATCAAGGTAAGGAAACCTCTTGTGCTCATGCAATGAACACACTCATTTGAAACAACAGTTTCTAAATCAGTTCAACATTCCTAGCACTTCTAGCCATCACACAGGTGCACTTATGTATACAGGTCACCTGCATATTCATAAACCATACCAATTCAAGGCTTCTCCACAAGGCTAGCAACAACCTTGAAGTTTCATATTCTCCAGAGTTCCCAGGGAATCTATTCAGCACATATATGTGTGTGTGTGTGTGTGTGAGAGTGTGTCAAGGAGTTTGAGGGAGTGCCCCCTCCACCTTCTCGGTGTTCTGTATTGTTGATTCATGTCCTTATGGCTCGTAGGAATTATTCTCTTCTTTCTTCTTCTTCTTGCGAGGATAGTCCTCTTTTAAATGCTCTTCCCCACAGCACCAACAGGAGAATATCCCATTCTCCTTTTCATCCTTACGAGGCCTCTTCCTGCTGTTACCGTTCCTCCTTTTTTAGGGCTCAGCTTGGCATTTCATCTCCCGCAACCGCTTTTGCGACTCATCATTCTACTCAGCGAGTTCTTGTTGTTTCCTGGTGAGCTTTCTCAGTTCTTCTCTGCAAATCTTTAGCTCATCTTCCAAGTCTTTGAGCTTAACCTCCAAATTCCTTAAGGTTCTTTTCCCTTGGAGGGATCTCCCTCTTCCTCGTTGGTTCATATCCTGTTGCACCATGCCACGATACATGTTTTTTCACTACCACCGAATCCTACTATGTGTTACCACATACACTTAGATGTTAATGCAAAAAATAAATTAACAACACATATTGCTAGTTTTCATCTTAACATGTCAAGCCAAGTATGTAATCCTGCAGTTGTAACACATCCTTAATATCATCATCAACCACGTATCATAGACCAAGCCACCAATTGTCACATGCATCAGCGTGTTTTCCAAATTTAGCGATGCATATGTGTATTAACCAAAGCAAAACTTAGAGTTCAGTCTTTCACCAATACTAACAACATTAGTTAATAGCAACCTCTCTTCTGAGGCCACACCACTGTTTTAATCAACTTTTGAACACATGAAGAATTCAAGCCTCTTATCAAGGTCAACAATAGCTATGGCATCTGCAACTTCAAAGGGTCAGTTAGAAAAAATCTCATGTTATCTTAACATTTATCATACTTGTAATTGTCATATTCACACAGATGCATTATTGGACCTGCATGCAATTCAAGTTAACACATTTTGTAACATCGTCGCTCTTGCACCTAGTCAGTAACTAACCATGATCTTTGTTGCTATAACAAATACTTGCAACCAAGTATTTATCAATCACTTGGCTCCCTAAAAGTTGCGCAATATCATACATCTAATTGCTTAAGGCACTATATATAATATACGAGCCATTGGATGCTCCTACCCAATTTGCATATATATATATAAGGTCAATAGTAGCAACCATGTTATGCAACACAAGCAATCACAGGATCATGCAAGCATTCACATGCACACATATCTCAATTTAAACGTTAGTCACATGTCTCAAAATCTAGGATGCACATATATATACATATACCAATGTGTTTACAATCACGCCCTTAGAGGTTCGAAGGAATCAATCTTCCACATGAACACCTGCCATCTTATAATCAACGATCACCATATTCACGAATGCATGTTGGGTATGCGTGCAATCACATAATCCATCCATCATAATGCTACACCAAGCATTCACTTGCACAAGTAAGAAACCAACCTAAGCAGACAATCATCAAGCACATCATTCTCTAGCAAGCTACAGATACTGCAATCTACAAGGTCCACACCAGACCCCACCTTTGAGTTCATCTGGTTCCAGTATGACAAGAAAGCATTGATCACCGATGAAAAAACACCCCCAATAAACATAATAACCATTTCATCATATAGAAATAGTCGACCTCCATCGAGGTCCTTGCCATATGCCAACCAAGCCATGAAACCCTCACACCCCAATTAGCTAGCATACACATAGATACAAAATTTAATAAATATACATAATGAAAGCAATCACACGAAGTTTTCTCAGGGTTCCTTGCATCACATTAATAGTCACGTACATATTCTCCCAAGCATGCAAAGGCGCACCATATGACCATCAGTGATGATACACTAAAACAATCATATACTCAACCATGCCACATAACTAGAGCACCACGTCAATGCATCAATCATGTCTTAAAGGAATTAAAACTTGGCCCTAACTATTATCAGCCTCATTCTTTAAACAAACAAGGCATTAACCACAAGAACAAGTGCTTACAAGGAAAAACATGGCAACTAACACATGAAAACAACCTTGTTGATGCCAACTAGCAATCACATGCATTACGAAGGCATTTATCATAATAACATGCCAAACATCATTGCAGTTAATGTGCAATTCCAATCAACACCTTGAGCAGGATACCATCCTACTCACATCAATGCCTTTGAGCTCCATCCCAAAACCAGGGATCCATGCGGTAAACCAATTTTAGACCAGCTTTTAATACCTAAACATTGGTTTAGCAAGTTTTCTAGAGATCATTACAAAAACCCTTTTCGTGAACTCTATTGCTACTTGCCCATGATAGAGCCCATCAAGTCCAGGTATTGAACCTGGATGCTCTGATAATCCAACTCATCTTGTATTATGACAAGAATGGGTTATTAGTATTATTAGTATTATTATTGTTATTATTATTATTATTTACTTTTTTATCCTTTATTCATTATAAATTAATTAACAATTCTCATTCTACACTTCGGATGAGTCCTCTTCCATCCTCAACTCTTCATCAGAGTCTCCCAACCTTGACCTATATATTGATCTGAAAATCACTCATGTATGATCTCAGTTAATTAATGAAGGTATTACAGACTTATGTGTTGGGGTGTGCCTATATTATTTTAAGCAACGGATCGATAAGATTGCGAAATACAGAGGCACTTGAAACAGTAAGAGAAACACAGTAAGAAAATACAAAAACACAACAAATTTAATAAGGAGTTCACCCAATCCTCCTGGGCTATGTCTCCTGGTCCAACCTTCAGTGGGGGGCTTTCTATTGTGTCTTAAAGCAGAGAATTTACAGTAAGGAGCTCAGTTTGAGTCTCACTTAACAGAGAATGATCAGTAGGATTGTACTTGGATTCCCCAAGTCTCTAGAGTACACAGACTTCCCTTACTGAATCTCGACCTCAACTGGTCTCAGTGGTATGAGTCCAATTTGGTACTCAATACCCGTCAGGAATACACAAAGGAGTTGCTTGAGCCTCTCAAGCCTTCTCTGGAGTTCACAGACTCTCAGACTCTCTCTGTTCTGTCTACTCGATGTTGCCTTTGCTCTGCAGGTCAGCTCAGCTTCTCTGTTCTCTGCAATTCACTTCTTTCTCTACTTTTGTCCCCCCTGCTCTTTGTCTGTTCATGGCTTAAAGCCAATCTGCTCCCTGATTGTTCGTTTCCGCTTCCTAGCTCTCTAGATCGCATGTCTCAGTCCGCTGGAATTCCCCTGCTCTGCGTCATCATCGCCGTGTAACGCCTCACAGAGAGATGGCCACCTGTTTCCTCACGCTGAGTGTCAGTTCTCTTTGAACGGTCATTATTTCCGTTGCTCCAAGATTGCCCGCGAAACTGATTCCTTTGCCAACTCATCGGTCATGTCGGACCCCAAATCTCATGTACCTCAGTCTATTTCCCCGTCAAATCCGGTCTTCCATCGGGTTGATTCTCTACCATTGATCTGGAGCCTCCAGATCTTACGGTCTCCGTCTAAGTTGCTCGACCGTTACTCACGCGATGTAAGCAACTTTCTCTCTCATCCGCTGGACGCGTGTCACCTGGTGTGTGGCATCGTGCTAAACTCGGCCAAACCCACTTACCGCTCGAAGTGCACGCGATATCCTGCCAGTTTTGGGCGCAGGACCCACCTTCTAATGGTTTTCGCACGCTTTCCTGTTTTCCTAGTGACCGAGCGCTCGGGCCTTTCCTTCATTGAGAGTTTTGCCCTGTGATATGCGATTAGCGCTAATCGCGTATCAGAAACTGCCTTTGTTTTTGGATCTAGGCTTCCGATTGCCAATTTCGTTCATGCCCAGTCTCCATGGGCCAATGGTCAACGCGCTTTGATTGAGGGTCCTCATCGTTCTGTGTTGGCCACAAATTGCCATTGTCCAGAGGTCATTTCTGATAAGCTCATTATTCAGAATATTTTGAAGCCTGACATAATTTGAAACAGTCATGGAAATGTTTAAGGATCCAATTCGAATCATATATACATATATATATATAGTGGTCAATGGAGATATGTCAGGCATATTATATGTCGCACATCTGTAGTCGACAGATCCCACCGTGCATTAAACCCCCCGGGCCAATGAAAACTTGCCCTACTCCAACAGTCCCCACCAATGCCATCCAATCCAACAATCGTGATAAGGGCAGAAGTAATCGAAGGTCAGCAAGTGAATTGCGACGGGTTGTTGTCCCTGATCGTTAATGGGAGGGTACCCTAGTGCAATCACAGTTTCGGCTATGGGTTCCAATGCTCCCATCCGACAGTCCATAGCGACTCCACACATCCGGCGGCTCACGTTAATTGTGCCACTCCCACCCTTTTTCCGCTGACATCGTCGAGGGGTGTTGTCACAAACCACTCCCGTCACCGGATCTGCAGTGACCTTCGTCGTCCAATTAAGGTGGGGTCCTGGCTCGGTAACACCTGTGTGTCAACCACTGTTGGAATTTCTAAGTCTAACTGTTAGAAACCCTTCATGTACTTTCTGATTTATTCCTTCCTACTTGTTTTGATTAATTAACAAGTTATTTACAAAGTAAATACTGAAAATAAACACAAGTACATGTTCAACACATTACAGATCATCAACTGAGGGAAACAAACAAGCACACAAATGACACCGTTATTTTTGGACTAATGTCCCCGGAAAAACCCAATGCAGGAAAACCAGTGCAACTATCTAAGGGTTTGATTTATTAAGCACTTTCAGAATACAATCTGGGTGCCAAATTCGGCCCACCCAACAGAGAAAAATCTCGGCAGTAGCACCTCCCAATCTAAGACAGATGTTCGGGCTGAAACCCCGGATAAACACTCTGGCAGCTCCTCAGCTCCAATCTGCGCCACGAAAAACCCCAACATCAACTTCTAGGGACTGCGTCAGCCTCTTCCGCCCTCTGCATTAGATTTCCCGGCAGTTCCAGCGTCTGCCCTCTGTGTCAACTTTCCCTATTGTTCCGGCAGTTCCGGCTTCTGCCCTCTACATCAGCGTTCCCGGCAGTTCCAGTCGTTCCAGGCAATTCCAGCTTCTGCCCTCTGTGTCAGCTTTCTCGGTTGTTCCACCAGTTTCAGCTTCTGCCCTCTGTGTTAGCTTTCCTGGCTATTCCGGCTGTTCCCGGCAGTTCCCGCTTCTGCCCTCTACGTTAGCTTTCCCAGCTGTTGCGTTGATCCTCTCGGCACTATCTCTGCCTCTCTGCTTTTGTATTCACTGCCCCTCAGCGGCAACTCTAATCACGCTCTCAACTTTCTCAGCAAACCCAACCGTAGAAAGTCGAAATCTTGATCTCTTGGTTTATTCTCCAAGTGACCCTCAAGCCTCCTCTTATACTTTTCTCGTTGACAAATCAACGGCCAAGATTAAGTCACTAATCAACGGCTAAGATTAGATCTGGCTTGATCCATGACTTTTGGACCATTCTAATACATTTTTATATTAATTCACTTTAATATTTTAATATTTTATTTTCCCTAAGTTTAGACTTAGGGACTCCATTAAAATAATAATTATTTTAATATCTCCCAAACTGTTTAAAATCTACCCAAACCCTTTTTGGGTATTGGAGATCTCATGCGCCTTAGCCTCTCCACCAATTTTCGTGGCTAGAGCACATTCGGTGCTACCCCAAATCAACAACCACTTCAACCCCACGCTTCCCAAGTCTGCTCCTCTTCCTTCTCTAGGTAGGACCTCCAGCACATGCCGGGTGGTGGGCCACATCTCTGCAGCTCCTTGCTTCCGATTGGTCCACGAAGTGGCAATGCCACGACCCCCCTCATTGAACCATCCTAGAACCACCCCAACTTCTCTCTGTTTTATACCACTGGGGTGGAGACCACCAGGACACGTCATACTTGTCCCTTCATCTCAGCAACCCTCGTGCGACTACTCCCTTTTTCACGAGGATGGGGCCATCGGGACATGTCATCCTGATCCCATCTTTCCAGTGTCTCCTAGCTTGTTCTCCTTATGCACTTCTAGGGGAAACCCTCAGGGACACGTGGATTAGTGGGCCACACCCTCACACGACCCTCGTTCCAAATTGGTGCCAACTATGGCATTGGCACATAATCCTTCTCTGACTCACCTTGCTCCCTCCCGCACTTGATCTTGGGAATGCTCCACGGTTGATCAACAAGCTGGCCTATCAGGTGGGTCTGCCCCTGGCTAATAACATGGTTGTCGATCCACCCATCTGCCATCAGGGCCGGACTTATGTCATCTCGCCAAACATTTACGCTTGCATTTAATTTCAAGGAAGGCCCAATAAGTTGAGTTGTCTACAGCCAACCCTACACCAATTATGTTGCAGTCGAGGCAACATGTATGCCACTTTGTCCAAGCCCACATCATCCCGCACTCCGCAGCAGATTTCCCTGTTTTAACATGCGGGACTTATTTTTTCTTTCAACTTCATGGGACTGCACTCTGCCTCCAGCCAGCCCAATGCTAGTCATCCTTGCCATGCCTCCGTTGCGCTAAATTAGAATTTCCAGGGTGAGGTCTCTGGGCCATGTCATCCCATTATCGCCCAATCGCGATAAGGCAAAATCTCAGCAACCAATCTATGGTTGCCACGTCTAGGTCTTCTATCAGACCGATTGCATAGTCTCACCCAAATAAATTATAAACTAAGGCCAATCAGACCTCGCTGCAATGCACTCCATTCATAACTTAGCCCTTCAAGCATGGATTCATCCATGACTTGGTTGCAATGGTTCTGCAACTGGTTGGATTTGCGCCAGCATTCCTCCATGGCCACCATGGCTCCCTAAGCATTCATGGTACTATCCTCCTAATCTTACAATAGAATTGCTTTTCCCGATTCCACGGGAGTTGCAAAATACGAAAAGTGCTTAAGGAGATCAACACTCCTCGATGATCAGTAGGCCAATGTGCGCCCTAAGGCTTGCAATGCCTTGACCAGCAACACGGTGGCACTCGTCGAAGACTTCCATGGCTACTGAAAGTGCACGACTGCACTTATCAAAGGTCTCAAAGGTGTTTGGCTATTGGAAGGGGAGTGCAACCCTCCCTCTTGGATAAAATGCTACCAGCTAAAGCAATAGGGCCACAAGCAGCCATATCCTCACAGCACTCGAGCCACTAATCATAGCAGGCTAAGAGGCCTTTGGAAAAGGTTATAGGTTAACATAATTAAGAGAGGATATCATCCTCGACATTACCGTGATGCCATGTAAATTACAAAATGGCTTGTAGCCAGTATATGTATACAGACACTGTCAAACAGGCGTCTTCGATGTAACCATAACTCATTAACACATGAGGATCTTATGTTATATATTGTCATGGTTTAGTTCTAATCTTTATACACCTTTTTAATGCCTTCAAGGCTTTATTGTGTATTACTCATGACTTTGTTGCAGTGGTTCTGCAACTGGCTGGATTTGCACCAACGTTCCTCCATGGCCACCATGGCTCCCTAAGCATTCATGGTACTATCCTCCTAAGCTTACAATAGAACTGCTTTTCCCGATTCCACGGGAGTTGGAAAATACGAAAAGGGCTTAAGGAGATCAACACTCCTCAATGATTAGCAGGCCAATGTGCGCCCCAAGGCTTGCAATGCCTTGACCAGCAACACGGTGGCACTCGTCAAAGACTTCCATGGCTGCTGAAAGTGCACGACTGCACTTATCAAAGGTCTCAAAGGTGTTTCGCTATTGGAAGGGGCGCGCAACCATCCCTCTTGGATAAAATGCTACCAGCGAAAGCAATATGGCCACAAGCAGCCATATCCTCACGACACTCAAGCCACTAATCATAGTAGGCTAAGAGGCCTTTGGAAAAGGTTATAGGTTAACATAGTTAAGAGACGATATCATCCTCGACATTACCATGGTGCCATGTAAATTACAAAATGGCTTGTAGCCAGTATATGTAGACAGACCCTATCAAACAGGCGCCTTCGATGTAACCATAACTCATTAACACATGAGGATCTTATGTTATATATTGTCATGGTTTAGTTCTAATTTTTATAGACCTTTTTAATGCCTTCAAGGCTTTACTATGTATTATTCATTCTGCCATATCAGAGATATACTCTTATGTTCATACACACACTATCTCAACTAGAAGTATAACATGATCTTGTTTATTATATAAGACATTGTATATTATACCATTTAGAATCATATGAACCTAATGTAATCATAAGCCTTGCTCTGCGACACAAGCTTAGGTTAGAAATGCACATGCATTTATTCCATTATGAACACCACTTCAACACAGAAATGCAATACTCGTTAATAGGTTAATAGCACATATAAACACCATTTCAATTCCAGAAATGTAAGCACATGATCATTAGCATTGTGAATATAGAAAACACTTATCTTGAAATGTTTGGGCACATAAGTCTGGCACTATGACTCTCCACCCAACCTTAGACAATTGCAGCGAATACTCACTTGCAACTATCACCCCCAAGCCAGATTCCAGAGACTGAGGGGCCCTGCTTGAGATTAAACACCAATTTCCAGCTGAAACAGGGACTTCAGAGGATCTCCTTCCTCCATCCCATGAGCTAACAACTGCAACATTCCTTAGCACAAAAGAGCACGAAAGAGCACAAAGGATTCACCCCTTTCCAGGGAGTCCATAACAGGGCTGTGAGGGAGCGCCCCCCCCCCCCTCGAATCCGCTCCCGGAGCACACTCCGCTAGGGAGTGGATAGGGAGCGACCTCAGGAGCACGCTCCCTAAAAAAATTGTACTCCCCGTTTTTAAGGGAGTGAATGAGGGAACGGTCGCTCCCTTTCGCTCCCGTCGTCGAAAAAGCAGTGCAGCAGACAGGCAAGGAAGGGGAGCGAAGGGAAAAGAAAAAAAAAAAAAGATAAAAGGCCCTCCTCCCCTCCCATTATTCACCATTTGCACAGTGAGAGAGCATGAGAGGAGGGCTTTTGGAATTGGAGGCTAGTAGCTTGAGTTGAGGAGGGAGATTGAAAGGATTGCTTGGGAGCTTAAGGAGCTTACAAGGGATATTGGAGCTTGGGATTGAAGGCCAAAGATGTAGGATCTACACTCTAATCTAGCATTTGTGTGTTTTATATGTTCATTGCTAAATGAAAATGTTCTCTTCTCTCTTTCCCATTCTCATTCCTTCATTTTATTGCAGGCTCAAAACTTCAAACATCATGGATATATGGCTTGGCATTCTCTTGTTGTTGGTTCCTTTTTTTGTTATTATGGTGTTGGAGGGTTGATCATGATGAAGAGGATAAAGAAGTGGGTTTTAGTGGAATTGATGAAAACCCTAGAGAGGAGGAGTATCTTGGTGAGGAGGAAGAGGAGAGTGGAGATGATGAGGGTGAAAAAACTAAACCAGACCAAACACCATTATGGAAATATGTTTCTAGGCCTGAAGGAGGGAAAGGGGGTGGAACCACTAAATTTACATGCCTCCATTGCAAAAACACTTACACGGGTTCATACACCCGTGCCAAAAGGCACCTCTGTAGGAAAAGGCCATGGGATGGAGATAAACAAATAGGAACCAGAACTTGTTTAAGTGTGTCAGCAACATAAAGAGCCAAATAAATAATAAAAGAGGAGGAAGCCCAATACAGATCTAAAAGATCAAAGGGTGCCTTTGAACGTGATAACCCACAATCACATGCACAAAGAAATCCATCAGCATCCTCCCATGGCAGTGGATATGGCGGTTTCAACCCCAAAGGGAATGACATGTCCAAGGTACAACCTTCAAATGCCAAGTGTCTTGTGAAATATTAATGGAACGGAGTGGGGACAAAGGGAAGGCTCCAAGCCACATGCCATGCTAAAAGGGTAGCTATGACAAGGGAAGCCCACACCTTGGGTGTATAAATGTAAGGAGGGAGCATACGTGGATGCATGAGTTACTCTGGCCTTTGTTTTTCCACCCCTCTTATGTTGGTTTCTTTTTATTAATTTTTCTTTTGTATTACTACGCGAAGCTCCCAAGATAAAAGCATGCTTTGTATGATGTGGTCAGCGTTTATTATCCCCTTAAGGTGGGGCAGTTCATCGCACACCAGGGGTTGGGACATGCAAGGATTCCTTTCCATAATGTCGTAGGGCATAGTTGGCCCCAGGAGAAATATTTCTCCATGATGAGCCTCAGTCGACAGCGCCTTGATGCCTCCTACTAGCTCGCTGTGTCATTTCTCTGCCACTTGAGCCATCCATGTGGTCCCTCACCCACCTGTACTGATCATATGTTTGAAAGGCGGGCCTCCCAAACCTAAAGGTATGTCTTGTCATTTGGTAATTGAGTGTTGGGTTTACTTATCATGGATACTTCTAGGTATGGATTGATGGGGGGATTTGGCAGAAAGAGTGGGCTTGGTTTGTGCTCCTATCCCCTTGATCTCTTTTGGTTGTTACACTTGGATCTTAAGTCCGTGCAATCTCCTCTATTGACCATTCGGTTCTAGGGTGGTACTGTTTGGGAAACCCCAACTTTGGGTGTGTGGTCCATTACTCCCTTTCATCTTTTCTCCTACTAGGGTCCACATTCCCATTCTGGGTTCACATAGGGCTGCCCCTTGCCCCCACCTTGGGTTAAGCTAGAATGATGCCCCAAAGATTGAAGGGATTAAAAGAAAAAGTAAAAATCATAAATAGCCACATTTAACAAGAAATTGTACCACAAAATGCAAAAGATGGTCAGGAAAAAAATAATTAGCACATGAGCAAAAGCCATTATATGAACTCTACCCTAATCATTGGCCATCACCTTGGTTCCATAGGCCCTAGATGAGCCTCCTCTATCATTCAAGAACCCATGATTGTCCCAACCCCTGGAGGGCAATGAACCGCCCTACCTAAAAGGGGTTGATCACTGCTATAACTTACATATCATGCTATTGTCCTTTGAACCCAAAGCAGTTAATTAAAGAAAATTCATAAAAGGCAAAAGGTATATGAAGAAGGGTGGAAAAATCAAGGTCAGGGCATCTCACGTACCACGATTTCTCCCTCCTATACTGTTAATTTTAGATAACAATGGTATGTTCTATGCTTTAGAGATATTTACTTCAATTTTCTTATTAGCCCATATCAATTTCTAGATTAGCAATCACATGAACATTGATAGTAAATGCGGATAAAACATAAATAATAAGCAGAAGACAAGCCAAGACAAGAGGACACAATATTTGGCGGATGCCAGGGAAAAACCCCAATGTGGGGAAAACCCTTTGTTCAAATCTTATTATTATTCTTCAAAAGTCCAACACAGAGAGAGAGTACAATATACAAAATTTACTTGCCCAAACACAGTGAAATATGTTCAGTCAACCTGTAGTCAACAGGATGCCCTAAATAGAAAGTCAACATTGGTCAAATCAGCAGAATTACTCCTCCAAATCAACTCGGACAAACCCAATCAATTCGGCCTCCAACAACAGCCCAAAACAGTGCTGAAGAAATCGATCAAACTTGGTCAACGCATAGTCAAACCTGCAGCCAACGTTGGTCAAACTGCCCAGAAATCCTCAAAATTTGTGCCAAAGAATGCAACCTGCCCAAACAAAAAATCTCCCAAGAAAAACGTAGTCAAACAAGGTCAAATGTAACCTGGTCAACGTTGGTCAAACTTATTGCAACATAGTCAATGTACGAAAACATAAAACGCAGTCAACCCTTCGCACGTGTGGAGAAGAAGAAGGTTGTCTTGAAATTTGTACGACCCAATCAAATAAGGAGACAGAGATATGTGTGTGTGATGACGAATGTCGAAATGAGGTAGATGCTCCTTCTATTTATATGCAATGTTGAGGGTGAAGAGACATGACTTTTGGGCTTCTAAGCCTACATCAGATTGCTGGCCGACCTTGACAATTTGTCCACAGAAGAAATAAATTCATAATTCCATTTATACATGTCAGAATGAGATGATCTTAGATCAATCCTACATCTCTCAGAAAGAGGAATCCAACAAAAATATCATCTCCATCATATGAGTTGTCCAAGGTGGAGTTTGGCCCTAGTTGCCAAATTTAACACTCCCTCTCAATTAGGGAGAACTCTACCTGCCAAACCATCTGATTATCTGTACCATCCCTGTCATCCTTTCTATGTTGAACTATGAAGAAATAATGAAGAAGAAATGATCAAGAGTGTATCATATCTCCACTGACCCGAAGTCAGTCCCCATTGATCCAAGATCAGTATCAACATCCTAGCATAGGGAGTATGGTAGTACACGATGCGTCCATCGATAGTACTATGGTCCCTATCCTCATTTCCCAACTCATTGGCCAGATGAGAGGTACTTCCCATGAGACTCGAACTGCATGGGTAGGATGTATCCGCAGGAGAAGGCGAACCACTCATCCTATGCATATATCAACCATCATGGGGTATCACAGGGAAGGTGAACTACTCACCCTGTACACAGCGCACCACTAGGGGAAGGTGAACCACTCACCCTATGGTTTCTCATCGCTCCAAGAAGTACCCCAAGCCCCCCGAAACTCCCAGAGCTCAATATCAGTATCCATTGATCCCAAATCAATATCAAACATCCTACCATAGGGAGTACCAGAGTTGTGGGGGAGTGCCCCCCTCCTGAACCCGCTCCCAATTCGCTCTCCGGGCGAGAGCGGGTCGGGGGTGCGCTCCCGATAAAAAAATTTATGCTCGCTGCCAAAACAAGGAACGTCTTCGGGAGCATTGCTCCCGGAGCGAAAATTAAAACCTACGAGCGATCAGGGAGCGATCGCTTCCGATCGCTCCTAGGCTTTAATTTTCGCTCCGGGAGCGACGTGCACCACCGCCGGGAGCGAAAAGCGCGTAATAAAATAAATAAATAAAAATAAAAATAAAAAATTGGACGCCAAATATAAATAAAATAAATAAATAAAATAAAATTTAGTTTTATAAGGGCTTGGGGGTCATTTTTAGTTCATTGTGACCTTGAAAGAGTTAGAGGAGAGCTAAGGAGATTGCGCAAAGGAGCAAGGAGGAGCGAGGAGCGAGGAGCGAGCGCCGAGGAGCGAGGAGCGAGCGCCGAGGAGCGAGGAGCGAGCGCCGAGGAGCAAGGAGCAAGCCTACACAACTTAGTTTAGTTTAGTTAGTAATTTAGTAAATGTATAGCTTATTTCTAGAAATTCTAGAATGATGAATCATGAAACTAGATTCTAAATAAATAAAATTAATAAATAGTAAACTAAATACATTTTTAATTTTCTCATTCCCATTCCCACTAAATTTTGCAGATTCAAAAGCCTACAAATTTCAAACATCATGGACCTGGTTATATTTCTTGGCATTTTCTTCTTCTTGGTCCCTTTTCTAGTTATTGTGGTGCTGGAGAGTAGGAAAAGGAAAGGTCAAAATGAAGAGGGGGATGAAGAAGGAGGAGAAAATGGATTTGATGAAAACCCGGTGAGGAGGAGCTGGAGGAGGGTGAACATGACTCTCAAAAAACTAAACAAGACCAAACCCCATTGTGGAAATATGTTAACAGGCCTGAAGTGAGGAAAGGGGGTGGAATCACTAAATTTCATTGCCCCCATTGCAACAATAATTACACAGGTTCATACACCCATGCCAGAAAACACCTCTGCGGGAAAAGGTCATGGGATGGAGATAAACAAATAGGAATCAAAACTTGTGCAGTTGTGTCAGCAACAGATAGAGCCAAATACATAAGGGAAGAGGAGGAAGCCCAATGCAAATCTAGAAAATCAAGGGGTTTCTTTGAACCAAGCTCACAATCACAAGCACAAAGAACTCCTTCAGCATCCTCCCAAGGCAATGGATATGGAGGCATAGGCTCACCAGCTTTAAGGCGTAGAACCATATCAGATTTCCTTGATGAGGGGTGTAGGAATGATGTGGATTCAAAAGTTTACAAGTTTCTCTAAGCATGTGGGATACCATTTAATGTTCTTTGCTCACCTTATTGGCACGAAATGGTTTCTACCATAAATGATGCCCCTAAAGGATACAAGAGCCCTGGGTATGACAAGGCAAGAACCATTGGAGTTGATCATGAAAAAGCAAAAATATCACATTCTTTGAATAGAATGACAAGTTCTTGGACTGACCATGGGGTGTCCATTGTATCTGATGGATGGACAAATGTTAAAGGCAAGCCATTGATAAGTGTTCTCACTGTGTCTGTTAGTGGTGCCATCTTTCTAAATGCATATGATTACTCAGAGAAGTTCAAGACCAGCATCAACATTGCAGAAGCATTACTTGAAACAATTGACCGTATTGGGCCACACAATGTAATCCAAGTCATCACTGATAATGTTCCTAATTGTAAAGCAGCGAGAGCAATTATTGAGGATAAATACCCCAACATATTTTGGTCTGGGTGTTTGGTTCACACATTGAACCTTTTGATGCATGATGTTGTTAAGAACAAAAATCAACAATACAAATGGATTGGTGATTTGTACAAGAAAGGCAAACAAATGATAAAATTTATTACAAATCATAGCAATACCCATGGCCTTTTCCGCAGTCACTCAAGATTGGAGTTGTTGAAGATTGCCAAGACTAGATTTGGTAGCTATTACCTTACCTTCAGGCGCCTTTTGAAGGTAAGAGAGTCATTGGCTAGCATGGTATCAAGTCCACACTGGCAGGGAGTAAAAGAAAGAGGTACAAATGCAGCTGACAGGCGAGGTTTTGAACTGGTGGAGGAGGCCGCTCTTGATGGTATGTTTTGGTCAAGTGTGAGGCAAGTATTGGATTTCACCAAGCCCATTTATGACATGATTCGATTTGCAGATACAGATAAACCAGTGATTGGCGAGGTGTATGAGCAGATGGATACCATTTTGAGGCAAATAAAAGATAATGTTCATAACAATGATCCCGACTTGTACAAACTGATGCACGATTGTGTGTGTGTACGGTGGAATAAACTTAATCTTCCACTACATTGCTTGGCGTATATCCTTACGCCAAAATACTACTCTACATCTTGGTTGGGCCAACCTACACCAGGGGGTGGGGTTAGGACCAAACTCCATTTAGATAGTAGAGGTAACTAGAGGATATTTGGATGCATTAGAAAAGTTGATACCTGACAGGGAGGAATGTGCAACTATGCGCCTTCAAATAGGCAGATACTTCAGTGGCACTGGTTTGTTTGGTACCTTCCATGCAATGGAAGACAGAGACAAATTTGATTCTCTCACATGGTAGGAAACATATGGCGGCCAGGGACTTTTGCCAAAATTGGCAAAAAAGGTTCTATCACAGGTTGTAAATACTTCTTCTACAGAGAGGTGGTGGAGCAGCTACAACTTCATACATAATGTGAAAAGAAACAGACTCAATGAAAACCACGTAGAAAGCTTGGTTTATGTGCACTACAACTTGAGGTTGTTGAGTCATCACTATGATTGGGCTTATGAGGATCCAACATATAAAATTTGGGACAACCACCTAGAGGATGACAATTTGGAGGATGGCACTATACATCTTGAATAACTGGAAGAGGAACTTATAAGGGATGAAGATGAAGCAGTTGCAGCAGCCATGCCACCTCCACCATCCAGTAGCAGTGCTCGAGTTCTGAGTCTTGTTCCTTTGTTGTCGCCACCTCCATCTACACCCTCACGTGGAAGGCATGTGCCTTATAGTTTTGGTCATCGATCTGTGCGGGAGACTCCTAGAAGACCACCACG